>CAKALU010064013.1:45200-96508 GCA_916700995.1 Hozukius guyotensis | reverse complement strand
ATATATATATATATATATATATATATAAAATCACATTATCACTGTTATTTTATTACTTTAATTATTATTTCTTATTATTATTTTACTGTACTTTTTAAAGTGTATTACAAACAAAAATGTTAAATGACGGTAGTACTGTTGTTATCACTCGTGTCACTGAAAGAGCGGTGGATAATTACTTGCAATGTTTTACAAGTTTGTCTTGTAAAAAGATAAAAAAAAGAACACATGCCACACACATCTGAAACATATTCACAGACAATTTATTTTTGATTGAAATTATTTCACATCATAGTTGTTATTTTTCCTGTTGAAGATCTTTTGTATTTTTATTACAACAGCCACAGAGCAGCAGCAGCAGCAATAATAATAATAATAACCCAGCAGGAGAAGCAGATCAATGCGGAGAAAGACTGAAAAAGAGAGAGAGACATGATGGGCACCCCTTTTCCAGCTGCCAAAAAATATTTTACTACAAGGTATTATGGGAAATAAGAGTTGTTTTTTTTCAGTCTGTCAGATTTGTCAGGCTGAGCCACATCTGACCCTGTTCCTTCCATAACAACTGTTAAGACATGGTAGAAACTCTTTACAGTTTGTGTAGAATAATAAACATCAGAGAGATAATGGACAAGAGGGAGGAATCAGGACGGGAACGGAAAGCAAAGCACAGTGAGCTCCACAGGATATGGAGACACGACAGAATAGAAGAGGCGTTTCTATTCAACCATTACATGTTCTACAGTAATACAAAACCTTCCATTATAACCTCAACATGCTGGCCCCCAGGCTCACAGTTTGGACAAGTGGCACCTCATCATGGCCTAAAAACTGAGGGATAAGTTCAGTGACAGGATCTCCCCAAAGACTTCCCACCAGGGTCTGAAATTAGCACCCGCCAAATGCGGATAAATTGTTGGCAGTGGCAGATAAAATCATCAGGTCATCCGCCACTTTGGCAGACAGGGAAAACGCTAGTGATGGGAATAGAGAACCGGTTCCCAGCTGTCCGATTCCTTGGCATCTCATGCCTCCGTGACTATCGATTCCTCTTCGTTGCTTTCCGATTGTTACGCATGCACAATGTGTTAGCGTTACCTGTTAGCAGCCGGTGGGCAACACAGTCCTGCTTGGTTCAATAAAGGAGATACTAACGTTAACGGAGGTGCCATTACATTACATTATGAGGCATTCAAGCTATGCTCAGTAAAAATTACCATGAGGCGAAGGTAAATTATAACGTTATCATGATGTTTTCAAATGTAATCTTGTAAAATTAAGTTTTGGTGAGAAACTTGAATAAATCAAGTTGTTTTCAAAGGAATACAAATAGATATTACAGAGGGAGTTATGAGCTGTTTAACTTCCTAACACTAGCTCTAAACAGCTTATAATACATAATTAAAACTACTAATGCCAAGATTTTTTTTAATCAAAGCAAATATTTAAAGAATCATAATCATTTGAATTGTGATTTTTATGCAAATAACCACTATAGATGACAATAAAGTACAGTACAGTACAGTACTGTGTACAGTACCCTCCCACCCCTTGAAAAATAGGGATCCCCCGAAAGCTACAGTGTATTTCGAAAACTGTAATTTATGCATATGTTTTTTATGTAAAATATATCAAACATTGAATGACATCAGATATAAAATATTATTCCTTCATGTAGCGCAGAGATTTCAAAAGTGGCAGATACAATTTCAGAGTGGCAGACAAAAAAAAAATACTTGCCTACCACCGTGGCAGGAAGTGAAAAAAGTTAATTTCAGACCCTGCTTCCCACTTCTTTAACAGAATAGTTCGCTTTCATGCCGAGTTAGATGAGAAGATCGATGCCACCCTCATGTCTGACATTCATTGTATCAATCTAATCATCAATAAAGCAAGTAAGCCTATTTTCCAAAATGTCAAACTATTCCTTTAAAACATTCAGACTTGGATAAAACAAAACTACAGTACAGTTACGCTGAATTATCAGTTAGCTGATGTGTGAAAGCGACACAACTCTATTTAAAAATGATAACTGTCAGTCAGTGGTCCACTTCTGATATGATTATCTGGCAGAATTAGGACAAAATTCTTGGGGAAACAATAAATATTTGCATTTTTTAATATGAAAATGGACAAACTTAGATGATTAAAGCTCAGCTGGGGCCAGCTTCAGTCCAACAGTACCAGTATTGATATTGGCTTTTTAGAAAATCAATATCAATCAAACCCTATAACTGCCTCGACCAATAGGATCCGTCAAGACTCACGGGTAGATCCTGGCAACAACCAATCAAGAAAATAGTTAGATGGGATCTCTCCATTTCAGTCCTTAACCTCAGTGACATAGTGATCAGACCCTTTATCATATTTCAAACCTTTTACAAAAAATTACAAAATAAAAATACCAGATGACGCGGCAACATGTACATGCAACAAAAAGAAAATTAACACAGGAAACAAATGTTTGATTAAAATGATCAAATCAAAAGATGTTGGAAACTTAAAAAGATATTATGAAAACAAAAGTTGTTAGATTACAGTGCACTTTGTGTGAAAAAAACACACACACACACACACACACACACGCACGCACACGCACGCACACACTTAAAATGAAGGCAACACCAGCCTGCCAATAAAGGGAGGCTGAGAAAAATACAGAAAAGGGATGAATAAGACAAAACGGGTGGGGGGGGGGCGGGATTCAAAAATGGTTCAAAGAGAGGAAGGGAGGAGACGACTATATACACTTGTATATACATCATACAGGATATGAAAGAGAGCACGAGGTCCTAAAGCCAGACCCAAAGATGGCCGTACACAAACCGAGTCTACGGGCCAAACCGAAAACTGTCATGGCACCCAATAAATAGGAAACAAAGCCTCTCATAGCGGACGGCATCCTGTCCTCTGCTGTAGCTTCTGCCTTAATTCAACAAACATCCCGAGCATTCTGGAGGTCGACACGAATAAATAAGATGGATGGATGCAGTCAGAGCGAGGCTGACTGGAAGAAGGGGTGGAAATCGGACTCGTCTTGTGTTTTCTAGGGGCCAAGAGAAAGTAAACCACACCACATCTAGACAAGAGAGGAAAAAGAGATTCTGACAGACTGAAAGCGTGTCAGGGCAGTTACCACATCATATGAAATGTTGCCACAATAAACAGGCAACATCTTGAGGGAATGTAGACAGGCAAATATGGCCGAAAGGTGCCTTTTTCCAATCGTTTGTCCCTTATAGCCCAATGTGAAAGAATATGTACAATAATTTTGTCCCATCCTTTGATGAGAATTATTCATCCCCAACAGCCTAAAAATGTCACTCACGTATTATGGCGTGATATAAATACAGCAGAACAATTCAAAACATGTGGTATGACAGATAGAAAGATAACAACTCATCCACAGCTCTACTTAGAGGCACTGTGACTCTTCACCCTGACCTCAGCAGGGGGGATCAGAGATGTGAACCCAAAACAGTGTCAGTGTCACTCCACAGGCAGGGTTCCACTTGATACACCAATCAGTACTGAAACCACACACATGTTGGCCTGAAGAAACAAGTGCACAAAACAAAAAACGAAATTCGATGACAAACGTTTGGCAAGTGTCCTTTCTTCTTCTTCTTTTCATAACCGTCTCGAAAAAGAGCCAAAAAAATAGCAGAGGATATGAAAATAGACAACTCTCAGCTGGTGATGTGTCTTGTTTTACAGGTCCATTTCAGAATTGCTGCAGTCCACTTTACAGGTCTACATAACCACCATGGCATGGTACAGAGAGATCCCTGTACTGTATGGGTGCCCTCTTGGTTGGCTTCTTGTGTTGTATGTTAGAAAAAAAAAAAAAAAAAAGACAACAGGGCCTGTGTACTTCATTACTGTCAGGACATAATAATCCAGGAGAGACAGAGTAAACGAGGCTTTAAAGACACAACTTATAAATATCAGGCAGTCCCAGACCACCCAGCTACTGCTACACAACTGTCCTATTAAATAGTAATGGGAGATCATCAGTATGTACACTGAAAACAAATGAAAAAGGGAACAGATGTTGCCATCGCCGTTTAACTTTCCTGCAGAGTTCCCGAAATGTTTCTGAAATGTCATCACTGGGGGGGGGGTTATCTTCATATATATGTTTTATATAGAAACACACAATATATGAAAGCACAGATGTCTGGAAAAATATGTTGATAAAAACTTTTTTTTTTTCCTTTTTTTGTGTGTGTGTGTGTGTGAACGTGTCGTGTTAAGAGGAATTAGGCACAGTCTTGCAACTCTTCCTTTCTCAGAGGTAGCACCTCATTTTTCCCAAATGAAAGACTTGAAAAGACCGGAATCGGAACCTGAAAACTGAAGCCAAAAGAGCGCGAGAGTGAGGACCGAAGTGATTAACAGTTCAACACGTCTTGTTTGGAGAGCTACATTGCGGATCGGATTGGAGAAGAGCTGGAGTGTGAGCTGCTGTATCCAGCCTTCGTTGCGCGAGGGCAGGAGAGAGAAAAAGAGAGGAAGGCTCAGGTTTTCCTCACGACACAGACACACCAGGGTTTGGATGGCAACGGCTGGAGAGCTGGACTTTGACTAAATATGAAAACTGAGAGACCGTAATATGAAACACAGGGCAAAAAGATAAAGACAGAGGGAGAAAAATGTCCCTTATGTCACAATATAACGGCTCCTTGCATGTCCTCTGATCACAAGGTCCTTGGAACATTGGAGACAGAGGTAAGGGGAGCGGCGAGGTCCACAAAGATTTCTCATTTAGAAAAAAAGGTGATGCTGACTAGACAGTTCCCTCCTGGTGATGGTGTCACTACAGGGGTCGGCGAGGCTCCTCCTCTGATGTAAATGCGTCAGAGATGTTCTTGTTACATCAGGTGATCCTCACGCTGGGACGATGAGTTCCTGGTCTAATGATGGGCAACGATGGAGATGACATCACTACACCTTTTGCATGTAATGTATCTGAGCCTGTGTGCAGTGTGTGCATATGTCTGTGTGTGTGTGTGTCTGGTTATGTATGAGGGTTGTGTGAGCATGGTTGATCACCAGGCCTCTGTGTACCGAACATCAACGTCTTTCAGGTTGGGCAGTTTGGCCTGCAGAGAAAAAGACAGACAAAGGGCGACTGCATCAACACCTTGAAACATACACTTACTATCAGTTTGGACGGCTGGCTCACATTTCAGAAAATATGCTTCTTTCTAGGGGTGGGAAAAAATATCGATTCACCTATGTATCGCGATTTATTTTTTTATGATTTTGAAATAGATTTTTTAATGCCAGAATCGATATATTTACTTAATTTGAGTCTATGTGGAAGTAAAAGGAAGGTACCGCTTTTATTGTTGTAGTCTGAGTAACGTGACGTCATATCCGTTCCGTATCCGTCAACCAAAACAAACCGTAGCAAGCCGAAACGAGAAAGTAGAAAACGTTGAAGGGTCTGCGTGGATACGACCTGCACCCTCACATGTTAAATCCAACGTGGTAAACACTACACATCCAGTAAAGTATGGAAACACTTTGGGTTTCACACATTGCCAGAGCTAGACATCACGGCTAAAGTTGCATGCTAACTCCTGTCATGGACAGGAAACATTATCGTATCGCAGTAACGTGCGGTCGAGCCGGCCGTCGCTCTCATCTCCGTGGTCAAATGGGCCGACGCTACAACTGTAGAGCACCCATATACTGACATTTATATTGTTAAATGCATTCAAACGGCCCCGATGGAGCTGACCATGGATGTATAAAGAGAACGGAGCTGACGGGAGAGCTAGAGACCACCTCGGAGAAGTTAGAGGAAGTATACACGTGTGACTACGTCCGGTTTTAAAAATAAGGTGTTAACAAAGGGAACTGTAGATACAAAATACATCTATGGAAATAAGATTGTGTTTTAATTTCACATTTTTGAAATTTGAGTCCCTATTGTCTTCGGTGGTAATGCATGTAAACTAATCTGGTAATATAACTATAAATGCAAATTTAAAAAATCGTTTTTTAAAAGCACAGTTGGGAAAATGGAAGGTGTAGATGGAAGGCCAAAACAGAGAGAAAAATATTTATATCTATTTTCAAATTAATATTGTGCAAATGACGGATTTGTAGTTGGTATGAATTGATTTGCAGTATTACCTTGAGGTCCTCATATGTGTCAGCTGTGAGCTTGGTGCTGTTCATATTCAGACTGCACAGACTCTTCATGGCTGAAAGAGGCAAACAGTTACGATTAGCCACAATTAACTTATACTGTACACTTACAAACTGACTTTTACACACATGTCGACTCTGACCTTGTCCTTGTTACAATTGTCCTTTAGCCATTCTTAAGACTGCTCATTCTCATTAAAGGGGACATATCATGCTCATTTTCAGGTTCATACTTGTATTTTGGGTTTCTACTAGAACATGTTTACATACTTTAAATGATAAAAACATATTATTTTCTCCTTCTGTCTGTCTGAATATACCTGTATTCATCGTCTGTCTGAAACACTCTGTTTTAGCGCCTGTCTCTTTAAGACCCCCTCCTGAAAAAGCCCAGTCTGCTCTGATTGGCTGGCGAGAAAAATATGGTGCACCTTTACAAAAGTAGCTCTCAAGCTGTGGGCGGTATATTCTAATAAGCCTGCATGTGACATAGGAAGGGGAGACAAATCTGAATGGCTTGTTGAATCACGTGTTTTCTGATCGAGACAGCCTACAAAAAACTGACTGGGTTGTCTTATTTCACAGTTTGTGGGATGGTAGACACTCCAGATACCCAGATGTGTGAGCATAAGCACTGAAAAAGTGAGTTTTTCATGATATGTCCCCTTTAAGCAATAATAACATTGTAATAATAACTGTAATAAAACTGCTTTCTACAGAATGCAGTAATGCGATTCATTTTGTGTGTGTTTTCTTACAACTGAGTGCCAGCAGACCAGCATCAGTGACGGGAGTCTCACACAGGTTCAAAACCTGAAGACAGGCCAGATGTTCGGATAGCAACCTTAACCCTGCATCCCCAAACTAAAGGAAGAAAACAACAGAGAAAGACAGGACATACATTAGACATCTATTGGATAAGTAGTGATTACTAGTATGTGTTTGTAGTTGCGGTAGTGCCGTGTTCCTGTATGTGTGTGTACCTGTGTGGACCAGAGGTTGAGCTGTTTGAGTGAAGGCAGCTTGATGAGTTGCTCGGCACAGGCACTGGTGACATTGGTGAAGGCCAGGCTCAGGTTCTCCAAGTTTCCAAAAGAACCTGAACTCAACAGGCGGGCCAGGTCTGCATCCTAAATGTTGAGGAGAAAAAAAAAAAAAACATTCAATATTGAAATAGTAAAGCAAGTATTTTTAACACTATGTCTTGTAATTGGTGTTGGCCAGGACCGAACAGGTTAAAACTCTCTTTGTGTGCAGCAGTGAAGGCATCAGTGCAATCTCACCGTGGACTTTGAGGGCAGAGTCAGCCGGGTGGGGCCTCCTTTCCTTTGCTGAGGAGAAGACAGACAGAAAAAAAAGATGGCGTTTAAGCTCAAAGCCTTGCAGGAACCTTTTCAGACAGTAGATGGTGTGTTTGAGCAGCTGCATGCATGCTGCATTCATGTCATAGTGAGGAAAAGGGACCTGAAGTCTCTAACAAACTAGTTTGAAACATGATGTTGCACGTACTATCTCTCACTGTATTTAGAGAGAAAAATCAAATCGGACACAAGGAGAACAGAAAACTTCAACTTTGAATCCATGGACGCTTCCAACTGGTTGCTTCCTTATTTTCTTACATGTTTTTGGAAAGAGATTTTTGCCGGATGATTTTCGAACTGCACAGACAACATGAATCCTTCATCTAACCACTAATTACAAACTCGTTAAAGAAATGAGGTCATAAATTAGAATTCGTGAGAGATTTATTGATGTAAATAATGTTGTTACTGTAAATGCCGAAAGCTATACACAATAATATGATTAGGAGGGACACAGCAGCATGGTTTTTATAGCTATTTTTATTTAAAGGTGCATTCCCTGATTTTGTTACAGTGCTGAGTAGTGACCCCTAAATTTACAAAATGTCTTCACAAATGAATTTGGGGCTACTATTACGTCAGAGTGTGGAGAATAAATACTGTACTGGATATACTGGTAGGATAAATACAATACATCCATAACAGTTGCTTAACATTTAGATTTCTACGCATAAAGCGTATGAGTCTTTGTTTATGTTTATTACACAGCTTTGTTGAATACTCTATTCTGATTGGTCAATCAGGGCGTTCTACAGTCTTATTTCTTTATAGCAGACCGTTGCTAAGTATAACAGACCGTTGCTATGGGCGCAGCTCTGATGTCGGACTCTGGCGGACCACTTTTGTGTCAAATTATTGATTTCTTCAGTAAGTAGCCGTGTAATAAGCATGGTGCGGCTTCGCGTCGGGGTGCGGCATCGCCCTGTCGGGGTTTATTTCACAACAATGATCGGCTCGCTGTACATCATCCCTTACTTAAGTGTGTACAAAGTGCATGTTCAGCGGTTGCTTCCTTGGGCTACCTCTACATATAAATGAATAGCTCAGTTCTGCAGACAGAGTCAAGTGGCTGTGACTCAGCGTGTGAAACATGCAGACTGAGCTGAGAGGGCCAGTTCCCTGTTACTGGTCTGATCTTCACTCTTACAGGATTCCAGGTCCAGTCGAGCTCTGGGAATTTTCACACTCAAGTGTTACTGAGAAGTGTAGAAGAATTCTCCAGTTAGCTGCAGCCTAAGTAGTGATGGCGAGATGAAGCTTCATGAAGCTCTCCAGCAAATTGGTTCGTAAAAAGGGTTCATTTCACGAGGCTTCATCTGGGCTTCATGTGCACACGAAACCACCTATCGGTCAAATAGTGTAAAACAGGTACATAGGTATATTCCAGATATGTGGCAGTGGTTTAACCGGGCACATGGCAGTGAATGTGCGTGTGTAACTAAAGGAAAATGATAGATGGGAGACATTATTCCTTTTTATTCAGGAATAATAAGTTCTCAACTGTATTTCGGCTTCGGGCGTCTGCAATGTGAAGTCATTGGTCTAAAACGATACAAGCCTCGATACGCGCTTCACAGAAAACTTCCTAGATTACCCGACACACGCTCCGAAGCCTCGGCACAGCACTTAACATCACTAGTGATAAGAGTGGAGGAGAGGGATCCGGCTGCTTCAGGCCACCGGACCAGAGATGTGAAGAACATTTGTGCGGTAGAATCACCTAATGTTGTTTCCCGGCGGAGGAGAGCAGTCTATGCTCGCAACACAGCGCAGTTTGAGCTCATGTTTGAGCTGCACTCGCCGCTGGGTTCAGCGCACGTCACAGCGTGCAGCGCTCGAAGCTGGGCTTTGCTCGATGCAGCGAAAAGCTGTTGTGGCGTGGCGCGGCGCAAGCCGTTGGAAATAACGGGTTTCAGAGCGCAGTGGTACCGTTGTCGCGTTATGTCTGAAAGGGCATAATGCAACGGAGAGAGAAATTGCGAGTATTATCTGAAAGAAATACTCAGGTAGGGGCAAAAAATTCATAAAAACGAATATTAGTTTATACCAGAGATTCACACACCAAGTGTGGGAGGGGTGAATTATTCAGTTTTCTTTCCTGTGAATTAAAGGTCAAATTAAAAGTTTAACATAAAAATGCTGTTGAAGTGTTCTTATTATTTTTTTATTTTCGTTCTTTTAAAGTCTCCAGAATGCAGGAAACAAAGTCCCCGAAACACAAATTTTCATGGTTGGCAAGTATGTCTCTTGGTACCAGGGAATCATCATATTTTCAGGTGATTATACACTAAGGAAAACATACTTATTAATATTATGTTCCATTTCTGCCAATAGATCCCCCTAATTGTTACACACTGGTGTTTTAAAGTAAAACCAAAAGTTTGAAACTGCAACAAAGCATCAGTACGTTTTTGGAGTACCTAGTATTTGTAGAAAGGGTTCTTTCTTACATGTCTCAAGGAGAACGTCAGGGTTCAGTGCGTTCTTCAAGGACACTGCAACACGTGGAGGAGCTCTGGTATCAAACTCCCAATGTTGTGATCAACGGTCGACCCACTCTACGCTCTACCAGAGCTCTTTTTCTGCATCATTCCAGCATTACTCTTCTAAATGGACCTTGTGTCTTCCCTTTGTTCTCATATTATCCAGTGCATGCTTGGTTCTTAACGTCCGAGGCCCTTAACAGTTACTGTGTTGGAATTGTGGGTTGACAAATAGGTCACATGCGTCACTGAGGACACGTAATGAGAAACTGGTGATTTGATTGTCCTGCAGAGGCCTTCACTACAACAGACTGAACCCAACAGATATGTGGGATGAACTGGAACAAGATGTTCTTAGTTCAGATCTGCAGACTGTAGACTCCAAAGAGTACAGCACCATGTTCACTTCAGGCCTCAGTGTACCAAATAAAGTAATGTGTGTGTGTGTGTGTGTGTGTGTGTGTGTGTGTGTATTGGAACAGTAACTCACCAGCTCTTTGAGCTCTCTCTGTCGGTCACAGAGCTGCTCGTACATGCGGAGGCCCACCTGGGTGCTCTCCAGGGTGGAGATGATCTGCAGCTGGGTGTCTTTGTTCTCAATGATGTTGTACTCCAGCATCAGACAAAGGATCTGGACACACATGGGAACAAATACACACCGTAAAGGGGCATTCCACTGATTGTATAATGTGGCGATCAGTTTACTCATTATGAGGAGTACTACTGTACTAAAGCCTGTGAAAACATTTGTAAAATGTCTTCTCTTGAGGAGCTTTGTCAAGTCTGACAAAATAACCCTGATGATGTCATAGTGATTTCATCAGGTGCGTCTTGGCTTCGAGCTTGAAGACTACAAATTTATAACAAGAAGTCTGTGTTACAAAAGGTGTTTACCAGGCCGTATGCAGCATTTTTGGAACTTGACCCATACTAAGGACAAGTATTACGGCCACTGCTGCTTTGATTTTGACCAATTTTTAAAAATCTTTTTCCCCTCGCAATACTAAATCCCCTTCAATTTGGTCAATTTAACCTCACTTTAATCAGCTGTGTTTACGGGGAGATAGCAGGTCAACAGTAGATGTCACGTAGAAGTGCCAGAAGTAAACATAGAACCCATTTTCATTCACATATCTGGAGGTCAGAGTTCAAGGGACCCCTTTGAAAATGGCCATGCCAGTTTTTCCTTGCCAAAATTTAACTTTGTAGTGTTATTTATGTTAACTTGACATGGTTGGTACCAATGGATTCTTTAGGTTTTCAGTTTCATATGATACCAGTAACTTCACTCTAAACCTGAAACTGAGCCGCTACAACCTGAAACAAGTAAAGTCGGCCGTGGAAGAGGTTCAATTTATTCTTATGTCTTGTACCTTACAACACACACACGCATCTGTCACTCATGCACACTTACACCCAACATCTTAACAGTCCTTATTTGGCACTTTAATTTACCTCATTTGATTCAATAACATATCTTTTGTTAAAACTTAATCATAGTGTGTCTCCTGCTTGTTGTGGCCTAAGAGCCGGGTCATAACACTTAACATAAAACAAGAACAAATGGCACAATAAACTAAACTAGGGCTGCAGAACTTATCGAATATTAATCGCGATCACAATTTTGGTTTCCCACATTTAAATGAACATGATCGCCTGCGATATTGACGTTTAAAATCTGCGTTCTGCTCATAGAAAACTCTGTTGCATATCAAATCAAGCGTTTCTTAAACAAACAGCCAGCCAGCCGCTGATCCAGATGTTCTGGCTTCACTTTTGGGTATAGATATCATCTATAAAACCAATGTGTATATGGTTAAATTAAGAGCATAAAATTGTTTATCTAGCTCTTAATGTTGCGAATTTTGCTCTTGAAGTGCACCAGATTGATGCATTTAACTTTGGGTTAACAAAAGGGTGAATATTCCTGTATTCATATTGCAATATATATAGTATAAAAAAATTGTCAGTTTTAAACTACCTACCGCATGTTAATGCACCAAGAGACCATGAGAAGTTATTAAGATTAAAAGAGAATGTTCACTGACAAAAGAATTAATGGAAACATAAACATGGACTTACATAGACGAGGGGGAAAAACACAATTTAAACTATTTTAGCAACAAAAACATGAAGGGGTCTGAACACTTTCTGGATGCACCGTACCTCCACCATGGTCTGGTTTCCACGCAGGGCCAGCAGCATGCAGGGACCCAGCTTGTTTTCAGCCAGCGAGAGCAGGAACTTCTTGGTCTTATAGCAGGAGCCCATCAAGATATGAACCTGGAGGAGATGAAGAAGAGGAGGGTCAGTTGTTAGCAACCACACATTACTTAGAACACACAGGTTGACTTTGTGTGTGTCCATAAACTCACCATACTGGCAAACAGCTCTCCATCGTCATCGCAGGCCACGCCTCCTGGACTGTAGAGCTGGAACCAGCCATCTTTACCTGAACGCACACTGAGTAGGCAGGAATGGACCTGGAAAAGCACACACATGCACGCACACACAGTTAGTTAGTTAGGTGTAGTTAGTTAGCCCAACTTGTTGCATTAGCTAACTGAGGGTTTTCCTTTTATTGTTTAACTTCCTCCACCTTAGTTTAGTGTGTTTATTTTCACCATGGCATTTGTGTGTGCCGAGAATGGGTGCAAAAACACAGTGGATTAGTCTATACAAAATCCTTCCGACAGAATTAACACAACACACTGACTGTCTCTCTCTCACTCGCGCTCTTCTTTACCGTCTCCTCCTGCTGGAGATAAAATAACGGAAAGCAGCCGATACCGGAGGTTTGCGGGCCTCTACCAGGTCCGAACGACGGGGAGCACAACTTGTAGCCCAACAGAAAACAAGAGAAAAGTTCCGTTAGAGAAATAAATGAATCCCAGTGCAGCCCGGTGCGGTGACGGTGCTGGAGTTGAGGAGAGATCGGCCGGTGCTGGTGGACGGTGAACCTCCAAAATGTCCCGAAACTGCATTTCAAACGGCGGACCTCTGCAACATGTCTATCTGTCCTCCAGTGCGCTGTGGCCGGCGTGCGGCGGTGCGGCTCCCCTGTGCAGCAGCAGCCAGACGGCCGCCTCGCCAGGAGGAGACGGTGAAGAAGAGAGCGAGTGAGAGAGAGTCTGTGTGTTGAGATAATTCTGGTCTCATTTGTGGTCTGATGAGCAGTAAATTAATCTGAACTGAGGCCTGTACTACGAAGCGAGTTCAACATACCCAGGGTATCTTCTCGTTATCTGGCTTCACTAACCCTAACAACCGAGATCCCGCTAAGTGGTCCTACGAAGGTGGTTATCAACTCGGTAAGTCAACCCAGAGTTTCTCAGTCTGGCTACGAGCGCGTTCACATGAACGGGGAGGTGTTTGCAGCATATGACCAATCACAGACATGGACAAGTCCACAGACTTGCAGACAGACAGGCAGAGCGGCACATTTTACAAAGGAAGAGCGACCTATATTAGACAAATACGAAAAAGTTAAACACTTAATCAGGCTAATAGTAACACAGTTGAAGCTGCCAAAGACAGCTGGCAAAAGAAAAAAACTCCCGATGTGTGAATGCGTAAATTAACAGACTTATTAATTTAATGGAACACTCAAAAGTCAGGTGTAGTCGTCTAAATATACATAGCTTTTAAGAGTGTAATAGATGAATGGATTACACTTCTTTTAATCCTGTGAACAAAATGTGGCATCTATGACTATTTAAACCTTCTTTCAGCTGCGTCCCCGTCTCTGGCAGTGTGAAACGGACTCAAGAGCAAGTAAAAAAAATAAATATAAAAATATAATTCAAAGCGGTAAACACCCACAGCATAAATCCCGCTGTCCTTCCTGCAATTGTCAGTTTAAACTGTGTTGTTTTTAGCCTGGATTATGACTGTAACTTCTTCATATGTGTGTGATATTATCATACAATCACCGCACAGAGCTGTGATTGGTCAGTAGGCGGAGTTTTCATACGAGTTGATCTCTTATCTGGAACATAACCTGCTCCGGAGCAGGTTAGCCGTTCAGCACAAGTTACAATGGTGATCTACCCCGGTAAGAAGTGATCCACCTTCGTAGTACGGAAAACCCAGAGTTAACCCTGAAGTTACCTCGCTAACCGCATATCCTGCTTCGTAGTACAGGCCTCTGGTTTCATCTAAACTGGGTTAAAAAACGATGCAATCTTGTTGCCTTGGTGATGAATTACGTCTGACTATTAACCACACCCCCATTCTCTTCACCAGAAAACAGGAAGTATAAACTGGCTGCAGGGGGCTGTAAACTCTGCAGCTACAAGGTTGAAACAGTCACCAACCACACACTCACCTCCTGCCTCGGGTCCTCCGCAAACCTCTGAATAACATATTTCAGTTCCCTATTTAGACAGAAACAATAAGATGTCATTAGATATGAGTTTGTTTTCAAACTGGAATATAACTGAATCTGTGAAGAACAGTTTACGATGTCCAAGTTACTTACTTCGTGAATTTGGCATGTGCAAGGGCCCTGGAGAGAGGGAAGACAAAGAGAGATATGAGATATTACAGACCATTATATATGTTTATTGGAAAGAGATTGTAAGCAAAACCTCATGATGGAAAGCATGAATTAAGAGCATTTCTAGTAGGGCTGGGAAGATTCACCCATTCTCCCGATTCCAAACTATCACAATACTTGGGAGTGGTTGTGTGCTGATTCGATATGTATTGCGATTCTACAAGTATTGCGATTCGATATTGCGATTTATCTCGATTTTAACTTTTTTAACACTAGACCATGGGAAAAAGTTGAATCATACACTTCTAGGGACTTTTACTTTGGAAAATATCTAAATTAATCCAGTAAGAATGTTTGATTTTCAGCATGTATGTAGTCAGAGATGTCCTGAAGTCAAATATATCAGTTATTGTCAGGCATTATTTATTACATTTTTCCAGCAACCGAAAAAATCTAAGAATAAAGACATTTCCCTCACAAATTTTAGTGGTATTTTCTTTTTAATTTATAAGGGACATGCAATGTTTTATACTTCTGGTGAATATAATCCAATCAATTTTATGTCCATATATGTATTTTGTATACACAGTCGGGCTCGACCGCACGTTACCGCGATACGATAACGTTTCCTGTCCGTGACAGAGTTAGCATGCAGCTTTAGCCGTGATGTCTAGCTCTGCTTTTCCTGCAATATGTGAAACTCAAAGTGTTTCCATACTTTACTTTATGTGTAGTGTTCACCATGCTGGATTTAACATGTGAGGGTGCAGGTCGTATCCACGCAGACCCTCCGATGTTTTCTACTTTGTCGTTTCGGCTCGCTGCCGCTTGCTTTGGTTGACGGATACGGAACAGATATGACGTCACGTTACTCAGACTACAACAATAAAAGCGGTAACTTCCTTCTACCTCGGCATAGACTCAAATGAAGCAATTATATAAATTCTGGCAATAAAAAAGACAATTTCAAAATCATAAAAAATAAATTACGATACATAGGCGAATCGATTTTTTTCCCACCCCTAATGCTTAGCTAGCAGGATAGCTCAGATTTGATATTTACAGTGTATACAAGCACTTCTAGGTCAGTTTAACATGCTTTGGTTGGAATTCCCCTTTGTGTTACTTCAGCTTGACATTAAGCTGATGACACCATGTTACTTTATATTGGTGGATACAGTCAGCTCAGATCAGTTTCAGAGGGCTACATGCATGAGCTTGTGAACTTCTAGAGATTGTTTGTTAGGTTAGATGACATTAATGATCCCTGTGGGGAATCATAACAATTATATTTGAGTAGCAAAAGAAAACAAATAAGCATTTCCCCCAAAATGTTGACCTGTTCCTGTAACACTGTAAAAAGTGATGTCATTGTGTGTGTACGTGTGTCTCATGCACTGATGTGACTCATTATATCCTCAGCTACAGGGTGCTGGGGAGTATTGTTGCCTTTCCTAATGACGCCCGAAGCCATCGACAAGGCAACAGTGGCGCAGGTGAGCCACAGGTGAGCCACAGGTGTGTCCCAGTGTTGGAGAAATAACAAGTCGTCTGCTGATCGTCGCTAATGAAGCTTTGGATCAGCCAGCCAATTACAAGAAGACTCGGGGCTGCTTATAGCCAATTATGGTGAGCTCTCTGGGGAGAGAAAAGCCGTCCCCTCCGGTTCACGACCCCCAGAGGCGTGTCGAGGTACCTCATCCACGTCATAAGCCAGGCCCCAGCAGGACCCTCTTAGAGACATGTATACATCCCCAGAGACAGTGATGTGAGGGTAGAAAATGAGGAAGGAGATAAAGGGGAAGGAAGCGCGAGGGATGACGTGTAGCACTGGGCCTGCGCTGATGGTTACAGTATATGATTATGGTTATGGCTGGTATAGGCCTGGAACCAAAAGTGCTTCATTCCGCATTTCTTCGAAACAGCATTTAGACTGTCATGAGACACCAAAACCCAGCACTGAAACACGGTATACTACTGCAAGTGCTGTCACTGCTAGTACTACTTTTACACTTTGAATGATAACTATTACAATTTCTTCTAATAACAAAGTCAGTGAGTGACATCCTCCACATCTCCCTCTACCAGATGAAAGAAATCCTGTGAAATGTCACTCTGATCGTGTTTCCCTTCTGTTTTACCTGCATAACTACGGTGATTGTGTATTGGGTTCTGAGCGCTGACCTAAACTCAGAACTGGGCCTCAACGCATCCTTTGTCAACACAGATGGAGGACTGAAGCTGCTGCTGCTGTCACTAAGCAGGCTGTGGAGACATTGTGTAACTCCATGAAACTATTGCATGCTCACAGGCCAGCTGAGGCATCGACACAATGAAATCAGAGGTTCTTTAACCAGGAAAGAGAAATAAAGGAGGAATGCTGTTTCACTTTTCTACTTAAATACTAAATACATTTAGTCAAGTACTGTGCTTGAGTACAATTTTGAGGTGCTTGCGCTTGAGTATGTATATTTTATGCTACTTTCTATTAGGGGTGGGGAAAAAAATAGATTTACCTACAGTATGTATCGCAATTTTGTTTTTTAATATTAAAATAGATTTTTTAATGCCAGAATCGATATATTTGCTTCATTTGAGTCTTTGCAGAGGTAAAAGGAAGTTAAACTTGAACTTTTATGGGTGAGTTTTCCCAGCTCTACTATCTATCAACTATTTTATCCACTACATTTAAGAGGGACATTTTATAACATATGATGAGCTTAAAAAACTTGATTAATAGTACACAATAGTATATATGCATGAAAATGCATCAGTAATCTTTGAGTGTTTTAGGAGAATATTAACCATAAACAGTGATGGAATAACTACATTTACTCAAATACTTATTTACTTAAGTACAATTTTGAGTGACTACATACACTACAATATTGTACTTTTGACTCCACCACATGTATTTGTCAGCTGTAGTGACTATTACAGTTTACACAGAAAGATTTTTACAAAACACATGATCAGTTTATGAAATTTGATACATTGCTAAAGATTAATCTATCTATCAGTACATAAAGAAGGTTAAATTAGCTCCACTACATCCAGCTACAACATTAAATAAAATAATAATATAATAATGATAATAAAATAACATATAATAATATAACTCCTAAAGACATTCTGCTGCATATACTGTATATACAAATTTGCATTTCGCTTAAAGCTTCAGTAGGCAGAATATTTTTGGGCAGCATTGGGCAAACATTCTATAATAACCTTTCAGCATATTGTAATTCAAGTGTTCTGAGAGAAAACTAGACCCTTGCACCTCCTCATGGCTCTGTTTACAGGCTTTAAAAAAAACGTGAGACTTTGACCAATCACAGGTCATTTCAGAGAGAGAGAGAGAGAGAGAGAGCGTTCCTATTGGCTCTTCGTTCAACGGAGGCAGCTGGCAATCACTCACGAACTCCGACCAAACGGTCAAACTAGGCAGCGCTGATCAAATATGAATCAATATTCTGTTGCTGAAATGCCTATTTCTCTCCTCAAATGTTTTCAGAAACATCTTGTAGTGTACTGTTTAGCTGTAAAATGTTTGTTCCGGCTGGTTGGCGGTGCTTGGTATTTCCTCAACTTATCTCAACATGGCTGCTTAAGTATAGGTTCTGAATACTTCTCCCACCATGGACTGTAAATTATTTCTTTATTATCTATATCTATATGTATGTATAAGACTTTTAAGCACTGAGTAATGTTTGCAGTCAGGCTCCAACCAACCTCTACTCACTAAAATGATAAGGCAGCTTGAATGTTGCCTGTAGGCAACATTCAATGTTGCCTGTATTCATATTTTTTAAAAATCTAATTTTAGGAAAACTGTCATAGTATAAGGAACACACAGTAACATTTTTTTTTTTTTTTTACTTTTTTCATGCAATCAGAACAGTGGGATCTGCATTTGCATTTATCACAGTCCCTGTAACATCCAACATCATAGCACTACGTTGAGAGGGCTCATCTCTTTACAACTTTGTTTTTGAGAATCAATACAGTATCACAAAATATAATATCTCAATATTTTTCGATATTTTCTTACATCACTAGTTGCCTGAGATGGCAAACCAAGTCTACTTGCTCACAGCTTAAATCAAAGCTTAATTACTGCAAGCACATGATAATAATTGTAGAGGAGTGTATCAATATTTTCATCAACAGCTCTCTCACTCTCAACAGAATTATGGCGGCTTATTACAAACTTTACTAAGTAAATGAAATGATAATAAATAATTTGAAGCTTTTCTTTAAGTGATGTTAAGTTGCTTGTATGAGACTTCCCTAGATAAATGAATGAAATGCAATTGTAACTTTAGTGTGAGCTGAGGTGTGTATGTGTGAATACTCACTCTTTAGGGAAGGGGATGGGCTGCAGCAGGCTGGCAAGAGCAGGTCTCCAGTCATCGTAGTCCGACCTGACAGAGACAGACACAAAGAAAACAGAGATGAAGAGTCAGTGTAACAATGTGAAGAGGAGGGTGTAGCCTGGGGAAGTGAGGCTCAACAACACAAAAAAATAGAGGAGTAGTCGAAACATGAGCCGCGCCAAGATGACGCAGACCTACGGCGTTGATATAACAGTAGCCAGAGCATCACATTACTGTGAGTTAAGTAACACTGACTTTGTTACAAACGCTCGCTTTTTAGGCCATCCTGTTTGGTTACCGCTCCTACAACAACACAAAGACACACACACACACACGTAATTGCTGCTCCACTTTCACACTGTGTAATCAGCACCGAGACTCATACGCTGACCAGTTCGTCAGGCATGCACACACTCACAGAATGTCACCGTTACAAACAGGGACACTTCCTGGGTTGTTGACACGTCATTTTTTTTTTTACAATGAAATTGTCCTGGAGCTTATGTAACTTTAAAGTAGCTTCATCAAGACACGGATGTTTGTACAAAACGCTTTACGAAACCCCAAGTAGTAACAAGAAGTAGTAGATTTCAATATTCTTTTTCAATCTGTTCATGTGTCACAGCTGAGTGAGACTGTGTATGTAAATGACTAGACCATATTTTTAATTTGTCCCACTGCTCATGCTAAAGGGGACATATCATGCTCATTTTCAGGTTCATACCTGTATTTTGGGTTTCTACTAGAACATCTTTACATGTTTTAATGTCCCAAAAAATCTGAGTCTGCTCTGATTGGCTTGCAAGAATAAAATGCAGCACCTTTGTAAAGGTATTTCTCAAGCTGTGGGCGGTATATTCTAATGAGCCTGCATGTGACATAGGAAGGGGAGACAGATCTGAATGTTTTCTGATCTAGACAGCCCACAAAAACTGTCATCTTATTTCACATTTTGTGGGTTGGTAAGCACTCCAGATACCTAAATATATGTGCACAAGCACTGAAAAAGTGAGTTTTTCATGATATGTCCCCTTTTATTACAGAGGACTGTCACTGGCTGAACTGGTTAGGTCTATTTTCACCATTATTTAATGCACATCTTCAATGTCACTTGGCATGTGGACAGTTTAAAGCATGAGAGTGAAGTAGATAATGACAGAACTAAACTCAACATGCAGTAATGACTTCATTGTTACTTTTTTATTGTGAGCAAAAGAGCCCAGAAGACATATCCGAGACATAAAGCTGAGAATCTTCCAGTGTGTCTCCTCACATAGGTGAGCTAACGCTTAACTGTTTGCTATGGTTATGCAAGCAATGATGGACAACTTCATTGTGAGATGCATGTGCATGCTGGGAGTAGAAAACAAACCGATCTGGTTTTTGTTAAATGCTTTAGTGATCAATTTGACGTTTAGAGTTTCAATATATGACTTCTTGACAGGCCTAACAGTAAGGGTGTAAGTAAATATCGATACACATGAGTATCGCAATATTATGTGTTGGAATATTGTATTGATTCTCCAAAACACTGTATCGATTTTTAATTAACCTCTTTTTAAAATCTTCTAAAAATCTGCCGGCCTGCCGTCGGGCTTGGCCGCTATTTCATATTTTTAGAGGTTGTAGCGGACTCAGTTTTAATGCTAGAGTGAAGATACTGGCGTCATATTAAACTAAAAAACCTAAGAAATCCAGAGGTACCACCCATACCATACCAGCCTGTCAGGAAGGAGACTGGCAAAAACTGGCATGGTCATTTTCAAAGGGGTCCCTTGACCTCTGACCTCAAGATATGTGAATGAAAATGGGTTCTATGGGTACCCATGAGTCTCCAGTCCACAAACGCTGTATCATGTTTCAGTTTGTTTGGGACCGGAGCCACGGCGGAGTGAAAAAAAAGTGCTCAACAGCACGGCGTTACTACTACTAAACCTGAGGGGATGCACCCTATTTTGTCCCTGATAATGCAACACTGAACAACAAAGCTGTGTTGAAATCAGCAGGAAGAGAGATAGTAACGTTAACTGTTAGCAGCCGGTGGGCAGCACAGTCCTGTTGGTTAAATAACGGAGCTACATTATGGTGCGAGTATTGTAATGAGTATTGGGTGAAGGTAAATTCTAACGTTATCATGATGTGTTCGAATGTAATCTTGTAAAATTTAGTTTTTGGTGAGAAACTTGAATAAATCCAGATGTTTGAAGGAGATGTTTTCACAGAAATATAAAATAGATATTAGAGAGGGAATTATGACCTGTTTAACTTCCTAACACTACTGTAGCTCTACATCATTAAAACTACTAATGTCAAGATATAAAAAAACAATTGTTTAAATATTCATAATAATTTGAATTGTGTGTTTTTATGCAAATAATCACTATAGATGACAATAACAAAGTACAGTACAGTACTGTGTACAGTACCCTCCCATCCTGGAAAAATAGGGCTCTTCGAACTCTGGAATTTACCGTGTATATAATGTTTTTTATGTAAAATATATTGAACATTGAATGACATCAGATCTGAAATGTTATTCCTTCATTTAGCGCAGAGATTTCAAAAGTGGCAGATAAAATTTCTGAGTGGCAGACAAGAAAAAATAGTTGTCTGCCACAGTGGCAGGAAGTGAAAAAAGTTATTTTCAGACCCTAACTGAAACTAAGAATCTTTGTGTATCGTTAGCTTAGAATGCCTTGTTTGCGGTCTTATAAAGTCAGAGTCATATGAGAAGACTTATAGAAATGTCATGTTTGAAGGTCCAGAACAGAGGTAGTACCAAAGACTGGATACATAGGGAAACTGCTCGCCCCCTGTTTCTTCTCTGAATAGTACCTCGAGTTTAAACTGCCATTGATCTTCTTATCTGACTCTGGGAAAACAACTGTTCCATTAATACTCAGTAGCACTGACGGTTTGATCTGTAAACTCACAGCATCTTGAGGATGAGAGCGAAGCAGCCCAGCACTCGGTCAGCCTGCGCCGGCAGCTGGATGGAGAGAGTGTTGACGGCCGGGCTAACCAGCAGACAGTCGATGAGGTTGGGTTCGCTGTCGCCACCCGAAGGCCCGCCCTTCCGCCTGGCGTTGGCCGAGTTGTTGTTTCGCTCCAGCTCCACCAGGATCTCGCTGGAGTTGACGACGGAGGGGGGAGGGGACAGGGGCAGGGAGGGCGTTGGGGAGGAGATGGGAATGGACGGGGCGGGGTTTGAGGGCGCGGTGGGAGGTGGCTGGGGAGGACTGGGGTTGGCGGAAAGGGGTAGGAGGGTGGCAGGAGGTGTTGGAGGCTCGGGGCGGAGCAGACGGAGCGGCATCGGGGGCTTGCGTTCGTTCTGCTGCTGGCAGCCATTTCGGATCTCCTTCAGGCTGGGGGAGTTATCCCGACTGCAAGGGGGGGAAGGGGGGTGGGAGAGGGGAAAATAATGGGAAAGGTGATGGGACCACATGAAAAACTTATACTCAACACAGGGACATTCAGTGTCAAAGTACAGCAGTAATGGCAATGGAAATATAAGCAAGAGAAGTTTAATAACAGAATGGAGGTGTGATAACCAGGAGAGATGGCTACCAGAGTGATGGTTCCTTTGTGTGCTGGAGTTTTGGAAAAAATGACTAAGAATGATCCTCTCTGGAGGAAGGAAGCTAAGGAGATGACGCTAATGAGTTAAGATAGCCTATGCTTGTACATCAGCAGTCAACAAAAAGCCCCTACGGAACTCACTAGAAAGAAACGACCATTTAAATAGAAACCACAGCAATGAGGTCAATTAGTAAGAAAAACATGCTGTGACTTTCTTTTGGTAACGGAAAACGGTTTTATATCTGTGAAATTGTCTCATTTCTGTAATGTACAGAGCCCCTTAAGGGACACTTTTGCATTCCCTCGCAATATTTTGTGTTCCCTTGCAATAATAAAATAATAAATAGGTATTGTGTAGAATGGTCAACCTTAAAAAACAATGGCTGCTGTGGCAAAGCTTTTTTCTCAAACCAGCTATATCTTTTTGCAGATTTTGCAAATATCTTGGCCTTTTAATTGTTGAATCTGCAACGCAACCAGCAACATGTCAGAGTCAGGTAAATGTAGCACTACAATGTTTTCCTCTGAAGTGAAAGAAAGAAGTGCAGTGTTGAGTGTGAAGTTGTTTGTATGAGCGGTTCTCAAGAAAGCTGCAAGCAGCAACACTGCAGGCATTCAGCCCATTCTGAACAGCCATGTTGTGTTAGATGAGCATATCAATCATCTCTAGTGTATAGACAACATAAAAACAGCTTTTACTCATGTTTCACTTTTGAGTATTTTGTCAGGAATGAGCATACGCTGTCATTAAGTCATGGAAAGTGCACTCAGGTAGCCATTTTGTATACAAGCAGTGTGAAGCCACAGAGGAGCTGTCGCTCGTTCTAGCCTTCCATGCTTCTGACCTTCAGGGCCGACAGATCTGAGCTGCTCAAACTGCAGCGGTCAGATAAACAAGATGTCCGGACACGAGCAGAAAGGTAAGTGGATAAACGGAGGGAGAGGCAAAAAACTGACAACATCAAGTGAAGGTGGTGAGGCAAGTTTACAACAAAGTCCACTGTGTTCTGTGTGTGTGTGTGTGTGTGTGTGTGTGTGTGTGTGTGTGTGTGTGTGTGTACACTGACCTGTTGATGAACTCCTCATAACAGGAATAAATGGCAGCGAGACACACCGCCACCAGGTTTGGCAGGACACGTGGGTGAGGGCACTGCCCTGTTGGCCCGTGCATGCTGCAACAAACATGGGTGCACGTTAGGGGTGTAAGAAAATATCAATACACATGAGCATCGCCATATTATGTTGTGCAATACTGTATTGAGTTTTAATATCCCTGTTAAAAATCTGACGGCCTAGTCGCTATTCAATCTTTCGGAGGTTGTAGCGGGCTCAGTTTTAAAGCTGGAGTTAATTTACTGGTATCATATGAAATTACAAAACTTAAGGAATCCATGTCATACTAGCTTGTCGCGAAGAATGCAAAATAACGCTCCAAAATTACTTTAAATTATGTCGAAGAAAAACTGGCATGGCCATTTTCACAGGGGTCCCTTGACCTCTGACCTCCAGATATGTGATTGAAAATGGGTTCTATGGGTACCCACGAGGCTCCCCTTTACAGACATGCCCACTTTATGATAATCACATGCAGGTTGGGTGCATGCAGTATAAATGTGTTATTTTTACCTATTCTAAAATGGTGTATTCCTGGTGTGTTCTTTATTCTATGACAGTTTTCCCAAAAATTGAATTTAAAAAGTTTATAAAGTTTGGGTAATTGGTCAAATGTAAATAAATATGTAAATCCAAACCATCCACTACTTGATTACATGTCTACATGTAACCCAGCAGGGCATTAAAGTGGAACACCAATTAAAATTAAGAACTCCGATATGTTATTTCCATGGCCTAGGAAAGTTCATTCAATATTTGTGAACGCTCCTCTCTCAAAGCCAGAAACCAGAGAAGTATAAAGTGTGGAGCTGCTCCATAGACAATAGGGGTGAAAGAAAAGAAATGGATTCACCTATGTATCGCGATTTGTTTTAAGATTTTGAAATCTATTTTGTAATGCCAGAATTGATATATTTGCTTCATTTGAGTCTATGTGGAGGTAGAAGGAAGTTACCGCTGAGGTGAAAATGTCTTTATTCTTTGATTTTTGGGTTGCTGGGAAAAAAATGTAATAAATATTTCCTGACAATGACTGATATATTTGACTTCAGGACATCTCTGACTACATACATGCTGAAAATTAAACATTCTTACTGGATTAATTTAGATATTTTCCCAAAGTAAAAGTCTCTAGAAGTGTATGATTTAACTTTTTCCCATGGTCTAGTGTGAATCTCAATACATATCGAATCGGCACTCAAGTATCTAATCTGGAGATAGGTGAATCGTCTCAGCCCTAATAGACAATGGGAGAATGGGAGACTGATTTTGTGGACCCACAGAATATTTGTTTTCTTTTTCTCTTTATTCTATTGTAGTGTCGTCAGTTGTGAAACAGGAAATGTTCCCATTTACTCAGAACATTCCCCTGGGTGCTCTCAGTGTAATCTATAACATCTTTCCCAGTACAATGTCAATGGAGCAGTTCCACACTTTATACTTGATGAATTTTGAAAATGGGTGTAGTTCCTCTTTAACAATTTTTGTAGGACCTGTTGACACAGACATGTGCTATTGTGCATGACAGTTTCTCACCTGTGGACGAACTTCTTGACGACCTCCATCCCAGCATTCAGCTCGTTGAGAGCCAGAATGTACTCCTGAGTGAAGAGACGCAGTCGAGGGCACTTTCCAAAATCCTGCCAAAGAGACACACAACAAATACATGTTAACCAAACCAAAGCACAAAAGAGAAAAGACAGAACTTGAGGATTGCACACAGAAATGTAAAGGTTTTCTTCTCTGGCATTGGTATGGGGAGAGGAGTTTTTTTAAATATTATTTTTTGGGGCATCTTATTGATTTGTTTTTTAGATAGTTAAAATTAGAGATATGTTATGCTTCATGGTTAGCGCCTTAACCCCTCAGCCACCAGGGCGCTCCAGGAAATAGTTCATAGCTTGGAGAAGTTAGAGGAAGTATACACATGTGACTACGTCCGGTTTTCAAAATAAGGTGTTAACAAAGGGAACTGTATATACAAAATACATATATGGAAATAAGATTGATTGGATTATATTCACCAGAAGTATAAAACATTACATGTCCCTTATAAATTAAAAAGAAAATACCACTAATTTGTGAGGGAAAAGTCTTTTTTTTTCTTTTCTTTTTTTAGATTATTTTTTGGGCATTTCAAGCTTTTATTGACAGGACAGTGGACAGTCTAGAAAAGGGGGGGGGGAGAGAGGGAAATGGCCACAAGTCGGATTTGATCCCGGGCCGCCGCGGTTAGGATTCAGCCTTGTTATATGGGCTACTATGGGCAGCTATGGCTCTACCAACTGAGCTATCGGGGCGCCCGGGAAATGTCTTTATTCTTTGATTTTTGTGTTGCTGGAAAAAAATTAGTAAATAATTGCTGACAATGACTGATATATTTGACTTCAGGACATCTCTGACTGCATACATGCTAAAAATCAAACATTTTTACTGGATTCATTTAGATATTTTTCAAAGTAAAAGTCCCTGTATGTTATGATTTAACTTTTTCCCATGGTCTAGTGTTAAACAAGTTAACAACAAAAATCACGATAAATCGCAATATCGAATCTCAATACTTGTAGAATCTCAGTACTTAAAAATCGCAATACATATCTAATCGGCACCCAAGTATCGTGATAGTATCGAATCGGGAGATAGGTGAATCGTATCAGCCCTACTAAATTCTATTGAGCAAATACTAACAGTCTGGGGAAAAAAAACACGGTAAAACTTTACAACAGAAAAAAAGTTAAAAACTTTGTCAAAGTTGACAAGAGGGTGGGTGGGGGGAGCTGATTATGGGCCGATCTGGCCCTGTCTGATGAACGTCACAACATCCAGTTTTTATTCAGGATTTTTTTATATTCAGGATTTTACGATTTTAGATGAGACTTATCAGACCCACTGGAGGCATTTCTTCTCCTACTAGACTGAGGGAATGTAGTAAATTACACATTAATGACCAAAAACAAGAAATTGCATGCAATAAACAGGCATCAAAAGAGGAGTCAGGTGGTGTGGAACCAGTACTAAATGGGAACTGATTCCTGACTCTCCTCCCTGCCTCTGTGCAGCTCCTGAACAGAGCAGTTCTCACCATGTTATGCTTGAGGATTCTCTGGACCACAGGAGTGAACACTTCAATCACGACCATCGACCGCGGCCGCTCCCGACAGTGCTGCAACACACGGCGATGACCATCAACAGGAAGCACTTTTAAATGCTTAAAACTATCTTTACTACAGAAACTACATGTTCAGTGTTGTTCCGTTTATGACACGTGATCTCACCTTACAGAAGAACTCACACAGGTCAGGTGGTGGGTGGTTGTTTTCCAGAAGAGGAGCAATGGCCTTACACACACACACACACAGACAGACAAATGAATATTTCCATATCCTATCTCTTATTTATCCTGGCTGAGAGCCAACAGTATAGATCTGGGCTGTCAGGCGCAGGACTATTGTAAAATAAAGCCCATGGAGACCATGCAAATATCAAAACCTCTCTCAATCTGCCCAGATACCGCCATGTGGGCATCAACAGCAACAATCAAAACAAGTATGACCTCAATAAATGCATGAAAAGAATCTATATCTTTCTTCAGTTTAAGTTCAAACCAACAGGAGGCCGGACTCAAGCGTGTTAATTATTAACTTCAGCCTGACATCAAATATCAATTTATAGTGGCAACTTCATACTCACCACAATGATATTCTCATGATCCTGAGTGCTGAGATTAGAGTTCTGTGGGGGAGACAAAGAGAAAACAAAAGTTTTAAGGAAAACTGAATGGATTGCGGTGTGTAATACTGTAATCAAATGTCCCCATGGCAACGTAAAAAAGGGGAATTTTATATGGTGTTATTTTTTTTAAAGATTTGGGTTTAGAGTCAAGATTAGGATTAGTGTCATGTTTAGGTAAGAGTTAGGGTTACAGTTGTGGTTGACAGGCACGTTCCTGCTTTATACTACGTTGCATTGTGTACTAGTGCCACGTCAAGAGTATCTAAACACCTTCCCTGGAAATATACTATACTACTATATAGTATAACGGTCTGCTATACATAGCAACGGTCTGCTATAAAGAACGCCGTGATTGACCAATCAGAATCGAGTATTTAACACAGCCGTGTAATAAGTAGGAAATAACATCTAACTTACTGAAATACGGCTGGGTCGACCGCCGTTACCCCCAAAGTGCGGGAAGGTGCAAGGGCCCGTTCATCGCTGCTCGCAGCTTTGATTGGAGTTATTATTTATTTCACTATATAGAGTTTCTGTTTCAAAATGCCCTTATTCAAAAGTTATAATCAAAATAGCGAAGAAAATGAAGAAGAAAAAAGACAATAAGGATTAGGTTTAGATTAGGGTAATAAAGAGGAAATGGTAAGGGCTAGGGGAAGGTCCTCACGGGTAATATGCTGTATGCATGAATTTGCATATGTGTGTGTGTGTGTTGCTACCTCAGCCAGCAGGGTGGAGATGATGTGCAGAGGAGACTGGTGGATGGACTCATCCTGCAGCGGTGAGGTCAGAGCCATGTCCACCAGCGCTCTGATCTCCTTCAGCACCACGTCCCAGCGACTCGGGTTGTTCAGGACCTTACGGTACTTGTAGATCTTTTTCTGTAGGAAACAAAACGCAATACCCCAGGTCAAGGCAGGATATTTCACGGAGGCCAAGAGGGCCATGGCCACTGTGCCCCTTCAGTTTGGCCTTCTGCCCCTCAAAAAATGATATGCCCCGCGGCCACAGTGGCCTTGATGCCCCGGCTGATTTCGCCATTTTCTCCTCTGTTACTTTCCTGTCAGTTTGTTTTTTAGACAGCGTCTTTTGTTGTGATTCTGAATTTGGGTAACATCAAGTGAAACGCTGCACACATAACCAGTGTTGAACCGCTAGAAAACCGCACTATTTATCATGATAGTTTGACACAAATCTAACGCCTGCATTCCACCGAGCGCATTTCAGAAGCTCTGCTAAACAATATGCACCTAGTCTATTTGTGACGGCGCTGTGGCGCGATGCACAAAATGTCTCCTTCGCTGGTTGAGGGGATGCACCCAAAACGGGTTCCTTCTCCTTCTACCCCCCCTCTTTCAAGTAGGAGAAGAAATGCAAGCGTTCTCCTCCTGCTAACAGGCACTGTATGTGAAATATAGATACGTATTAATTATGAGGGCGTATATTGTATTATTAACAAGTAAAACGCAGCCACAAGTCTCTGACTTTTACCGGTATTAACTTTGTCTGTAGGCTACAGAATAACAAAGTAGGAAATAACAACAATAAACACAATTAAAATAGACAAAATACAAAATAGACTTATACTTATCCTACTTAGGTTATGGTAGAAGCACACATATCAAGGAATAATGATCAAATAAACAAAGTAAAACAGCTTTTTGTTTTTTTATTTAACCAATAGTTATATTATGTATTAAAAATAAAATCATCCTTAACCTTTAAGTTAAATTAATTATTTCCATGGACTTAAAATCACAGACCAAGTGGCCTTGTCCGTAAAATGATGAAATTCCAGCAATGCCCCCAGTGACTTCCAAGCAAACATTAGGGCTGAGACGATTCACCTTTCTCCTGATTCGATACTCTCACGGAACTGGGGTGGCGATTCAATATGTATTGTGATTTTTAAGTATTGCGATTCTACAAGTATTGCCATTTGATATTACTATTTATTGTGATTTTTGTTAACTTCTTTTTAAACACTAGACCATGAGAAAAAGTTGAATCATGCACTTCTAGGGACTTTTACTTAGGAAAATATCTAAATCAATACAGTAAGAATGTTTGATTGTATGTAGTCAAAGATGTCCTGAAGTCAAATATATCAGTCATTGTCAGGAATTATTTATTATATTTTTTCCAGCAACCCAAAAATCAAAGAATAAAGACATTTCCCTAACAAATTAGTGGTATTTTCTTTTTAATTTATAAGGGACATGTAATGTTTTATACTTCTGGTGAATATAATCTAATCAATCTTATTTCCTTATATGTATTTTGTATATACAGTTCCCTTTGTTAACACCTTATTTTGAAAACCGGCCGTAGTCCCACGTGTATACTTCCTCTAACTTCTCCAAGGTGGTCTCTAGCTCTCCTGTCAGCTCCATTCTCTTTATACATCCATGGTCAGCTCCATCGGGGCCGTTTGAATGCATTTAACATAAATGTCAGTATATGGGTGCTCTACAGTTGTAGCGTCGGCCCATTTGACCACGATACCGCGATACGATAACGTTTCCTGTCCGTGATAGAGTTAGCATGCCGCTTTAGCTGTGATGTCTAACTCTGCTTTTCCTGCAATGTGTGAAACCCAAAGTGTTTCCATCCTTTACTGGATGTGTAGTGTTTACCACGCTGGATTTAACATGTGAGGGTGCAGGTCGTATCCACGCCGACCCTCCAACGTTTTCTACTTTCTCGTTTCGGCTTGTGGCGACCGGCTGGTTTGTTTTGGTTGACGGATACGGAACGGATATGACGTCACGTTACTCAGACTACAACAATAAAAGCGGTAACTTCCTTCTACCTCTGCATAGACTCAAATGAAGCAAATATATCGATTCTGGCATTAAAGAAATCAATTTCAAAATCGTAAAAAAGAAATTGTGATACATAAATGAATCGATATTTTTTCCCCACATGTGGCAAACATCTCATCTGGCTCTAGTACTGACAGGTTTAGAGGTCTGATCCTCATAAAGGTCTGTAAAGTGCTATAAAATGGCAAGTCAGAGTGTGAGAAGATTTGTAATACCACAAAAATTTTGGTGTTTCAACATTATCAATCTGCAATAAACTTCAGTACGTGAGAGTATGTGTATGTGTGTGTGTTTCGGGGGGAGGGGAGGGGGACGGGGGGTCTGATGAAACAAATCAATTAATAGTTAAAGACAAACAGTAACCTTACCTTCCACTGCAAGGAGTGAAACCACTGGTCCCTTAAGTAGCTGTTTGCAGCCTGTGGCAACACACACACAGACACACATGCAGAGAGACATAAACGATTTGTTAAGTGATCTCAGGGAATAGAAAGCAAAACCACAGACAAGCATTTCCTGTCATTTCTCGTAGCCACTCAGTCAACTATATCCTGAAAGAGGCCAAACAGATTTTTGCATCTTTGTTGTTTCACAACGGCATTAGTTTGTTCATTTCCCACAGTCTGTTGTCTGAATACAGGCCGAACTGAACCGAACTGAGGCCCCGTTCAGACCCGGTATTAACATGCGTCCTCAGTGATCCGATCACAAGTGGACAGCTCTAAGTACTGGTGTGAACGCACTCAAGACGCATTGAGGACGCATTGAGATCAGATCACTCAGACCACATTCAGAGGTGGTCTGAGCCACATATGGACAAGGACCGCCTACTCTACTGACGTCCCGCTGGGATCCGTTGGGTCACTGAGCTCCACATGTGAATAGACAGACAGACGTCAGCGCTTGTCTGCCTTGCTGCATGGAAACGGCTTCTGTGTTCTACTGTATCCTGTCGGCCCAACTGTATTTTATTCAAATATATCTTATCTAAAGGCTACATATCTACAGACTATCAGACTAGACAGGCAAAGTGCTTTATTATCATCTTGTCGGAGATGTGTTGGTGTTTTTGTTCCGGTGCTTTGCACGGAGCTGATCCCCAGGGACCGCCGATACAATTACCTTTTATCTGGTTCTTAATAAACTGTTAATAAAATGCAGCCAAATTGACGAATATGTAGGATATTACTACTGACATTCCTGTAATATTACATCACAACATCTGCTGTATTAGCCATGTGTTTACCACGTGTTTATTTGCATATTGAGCGGGGAAGTGAGATCCGATCACTTGTGGACATTGGAGACGCATGTGGAGACGCATTCTAATGCCAGGTGTGAACAGACGTACTTAAAGCTGTCCACTTGTGTTCGGATCACTCAGGACGAGTGTTAATGCCAGGTCTACACAGGGCCTGAGAGACATGTCTACTTAAACAAGATGAGATTTACACAGAGAAGAGGGAAGATTCAAATGAAAATGGTTGAAATGATTGACTGACGTCTTTTAAAAATGAACTTCTGACTTCTCTGACACCACAGGTATAGACCATTGTAATCTGAAATGATAACAATTGCAGAGGGACTTTAAAAATGAACTTTGTCATCAAAGCAAAGAACCACTGATGTGGTCATTCTTCCCATCTGCTTGTAAATGTGAAATCCAAATAATGGCGAGTGACTTTTTGAATTGTTCCAAGTGATGCAGCAATTGAGATGGGAATCCATGAAGATGACGTGGCCTACATTCATCAAACTTATACCCACAGGGGACGACAACAATGAGCCAAGTAGAACAGAAATCATATTCCCTCAGCGATTAAATCATATTTAGCATTTTTATTGCCACCACGCCACACACCGTGCAGCTCTATAGTTTGTGCAGATGAACAATTAGTTGCCGTAGCCACTCTGTTTGGGATTTTCAAGTTGACTTACTATCCATTTCAATATTTTTCTAGTTTTCCATGTTCTTTCAATAACTGGAAAACTACACCAGGTTTTCCAGTTTTCCACCGCTGCAGAAACGCTGACTGATCTTGGCTTGTTTATAGGAACCAGCTGAGCTTTTCCTTCAAAGCACAAACCAAATCTGTCTGGCAGTGGTCCAAACAGCTGACAGCATGCATATGCAAACACAACTGATGAAGTGGGTATACACTGTTGACCCCCACCACCAATAATGGCTTGGATTGTGTATCAGAGGTAATTGGGCTAATAGGTAACAGTACCAAATGTGCTCACTGAATGGCTCTGGTTAATGTGGAGAATGTGAAGTCTCATAGTTCAGCTGGTACATGTTGTAAGGTGTACAGGAGTCTAAAACATTACAGCCACCAAACTAGACAGGTTTTGATGATATACACACCTGGTTGGATATCAAAATTGATTGAACAGAAATGGCCATAAAGGAACATACGATTAAAATCAGGAAATATTTAAAAGTTGAAAGAATAAGTAAGCAACACCAACAAATATTGGTACTTGCCATTTTTCGACATGCAGCATAATTCAGCTGATACCAAAAGAGTATTTATGTTCCCTACCCATCCCTGTTGAAAAATAAAACTGCACCACATCATGTATCATTTTAGTGTTGGACCAAACTGATGAACTGATTTGATTGGAGCAATGAACTTTCCAACACTTGTTAACATCTTGTTTGTAGCCATTGCTATTGCAAACAAAATAAGCTCTGACTGTATGGACACAACTGTTATAGCTGCCTAGCTAGCCTACAAAAAATAATGTTAAGGTAGTTTGCAGTTCTAACTCACACAGGCTCCGCCCTGCTACTCTATGGGTACTTTTCTCCCCCAATCACACGAACGCGTTCGCCCATTGAGATTTGCATAAACGTAGCCGGCCAATCAGGACGTGCCCACCGGATACGTGCGTTACCACAGTATATAAGACGGCGTCCGGCGCTGCTTGGTATTCATTTCTCTTCAGCGATCGGCAACTACCCACTGACTGCTACATCCCCATGGATGGAGTCGCCACTACAAGAACCTCGCCGGGTCAGATCTTTACGACGCCTGCTTCGAGTGCCTCAGCGCAGGCCGCAGAGAGCGGTGTTCAGCAGCCACCAGCCCTGACCGGCCTGCCGGAAGGCCGCCGCCGATATCTTCTGCCGGTGACGACCGCTACGGCAGCACGTGTTGGACTACAGCTCCCGTTCCCACCCAGGTAAATGAGCCGTCTTCGCCAACCTAGGCCACTGAAAAGGGCGCAAGATACCAGGGAGCGATGGACGGCACCTTACTATGGTAACGCACGTATTCAGTAGGCAGGTCCTGATTGGCTGGTTATGTTTACACAGATCTCAGTGGGCGAACGCGTGCGTGTGATTGGAGGAGAGTAGTACGCATAGAGCCCAGTAGAGGGCTCCGCCTGTGCTAATAGAACTAGGGTTACAATATCGTACCCTTTGTTTTGTTTTATTGTCACTAATTTATTTAGTGACATTTATTTAGTACCTTTGGTACTCCAACCTGTATTAACAGCTGACCACATGCGTCCCAGGATTTGGGAGTAAAATGAACAGTAAAATGATCTGGTATATTTATGAGGTATGTAGCCACTGGCTTATTTTTAAGATGACAGCAGACATTTGCATTACCTGCAGCAGGACGGTGCCTCCAGGGAAGCTGAGCTGGACACAGTACTTTGGAGCATTGTCCCATGAGAGGAGCTGCAGGTCCTCTATGGAGCTGTAGGACAATGACGTCTCCATGTAGCCGGTGGGCTGGAGAGGAGAAAGAAAGCGAGAGGATATTAGTCTGCCACTGACTAACATTTACAGTACATACTGCATGTTTAAACAGAGCCGGGGGAGAAAAAGGCATTTATTTTTACTGGCAGTCAGCTGGAAAGACAAAAAGAAACATATCCAGGGCTAACCTGCCCTGGGTAAACACAAGGCCAAACAAAACCTCCAAATACAGCAGAATGGCAAACGCTGTTATAGAGTACACAGAGTAATCTTTATCAGCTGTGGTGACATTTGATGTAGTTCCAACTGAATAGTCATTGAATGCTGAAACAAAGTGGAAAATCAATTTAGCAAAAGCCATTAATCACGCAAATACACAAACATCACGTAGAAAGACTTTGTTCATGTAGCTTTGAGTCAACACACACACACACACACACACACACACACACACACACACATAAAAACCCAGTATGGTGTGATGGCAGAGCTCTGATCTCAGTCTCATGGTTGCGGGAGCTGGAAGCAGATACAACAGAGTAACAGGCCTTAACCTGTGTGCTAGTCTCAAAATTATTACAGAAACGCTGACAAATGACCACAAGTTTCCGGACTCAGGAACAGAAGAGTCTTTAGAGAGAAGGAGGGGTGCAGAAAAAAAATCTAAACAGATGAAAATAACAAGGCAGAGTGAAAGCCACAAGGAAACCGAGCTTGCATATCTCAAAACCCTCAGGAGAAGTTTGAAGAAAAATGTTTAAAGCCACAATGCTCTATAAAAAGACGTGTGTCCGTCAGCGATGAAGAAATGGCAGTAAATGAATCATTGATTTCCCAGACATTAGCGTCACTGAATGACTTAGTACCAATTATTGTTGATGAGAGACTAACTGAATACGGGCCCTGCAGACGTCATCTGCAGTGGCTTTTGTTGCACTCTAATTAGGCAGCAATGCTTTTTTGGCATTTATCAGCATTTTTTTTTCCATTTACTTTTTTTCTGGGGGCATTTTCATTTAGAAAACTCGAGAGTATGCTGAGCACGTTGAGCAAAAGTTTTTGTAAACAGACAATCTGACTATAGCTGTGTTTCCATTCTATTGTCCAGTGAATTTTAAGTGAACTTCTGAAATGTTACAAAAAAAGAAAAGTCAACTAGGCGTGTTTCGGTCAACTGGTTTGGAGCGAATAAATTCGGGTACAGGGTAGTTTTGTCAGAAGTTGGCGCTATATGCTTGCATGGCTGTAATCTGCCAGGAAACAGAGTAAAAGAAGTAGAGGTTGCGAACTGGAAACAAAACTTGCCCATCTAACCATCTACGAGAACAAAAATGGAGAGAGGTCTTCAGAAATGTGTTTAAATTGGGCAAGTTTGAATTGTTCTTTCATGTCAGCTAGTATTGGCCATGTTTCATGCTATCCAAAGACTAAGACAAGCATTCACACGTTATGGGCATATCCGATAAGACGCCAACAGCGGAAACAGCTGATCAGTCATGAGAGTTAAATGTTCGCTACATCAGAATTGATTTGGCAAAGGTGTTTCCATAACCCATTTAGCGCATAAACTCGACAAAGGCGAAAACTACCTCAAGCGAGCATAAAACCTTTTTTTCCACATTTGAGGAAGTTTTATTGAATTTTGCTGTTTCCATTCAGCTTTTCTAATGCGATACTTCAAAATGCGCATAAAAATATGGGAATGGAAACACGGCTAATCACACCCACTTTACGCAGCACGTGTCAACAACAACAACAACACCATGAATGCCTTCAAGGAAATATTGTCCAAAGGTGTGCCCATTTGTACAATTCATTGTGTCAGGACTACAAAGTTGCGCAGAAGACAGAGTTCTTGGCCCAGTGTTTGGCCTTTGTGTTGCTATCTCTCTGCCACAACTCAGATTTGTCTATCTAAATCTTACCTAAAGTTAAGGACTGTCTTCCTTGTGTACGCCATGTTTGTGTTCTGTTACCTCCTTTCATACACCTTGATATTATTACATGACAGTATAAAACATGACACTGAATCTGTCATGTTTTACAGGTCATCTGAGTGGCTGATGCTCGGCCCTGAAGCTCCTGTGTGATGAGGTGTTCCTGGACCCGCCAGGTTCTCCTCACAGACTGAGAAACCACCAGAGCAGAAGCAGCACCAGGAGAACCACAGTGATCTGAGAACTCTTATTACCAGCTGACACAACTTCACTCTTCAAGAAACCCTTTATACTCTGAAGGAGGACATGATCTGGACAGTTTACATACAAGTTATGGCTTTGCTACTTTTTTGCATTATGTGTACCCAATTTATAATTCAGTGTTATTGTCTATGAATAATTATTTTCAATGAACAGTTTGTTGTTAAAAATGGCAACTGAGGCCAATATTTACAGATATTCAAAACGTTAACATTTGACCATTTATTCCCCTGTTGAATTAATGTCAGATAGGAGAAACCTCAAATTGATAATCCTGTAATAATACTGTAAAATAAAGAAAATAATTACTGATGATATTACTAATGGTTGTGATGACCTAATCTGAACAAATTGCCTCATTGCAACCTGTTTAGAAAACATCAGATCTTTAGGAAATATGTTGCTCATAAACATGATACCAATGTGAATATATCCATCACATCAGAGGTAGAATTATAGGTATACTGATAATGAATGAACGAACAAGGACTGTCAACTGCTTCTTCCTCTTCTTCTGCTTCCAGACAGATAAACAGCCTCTCACGGCTCTGCACAACACAAACACATCTGAGTAGTTACATCGATGCAGCAGCGAATGCCTGCTTCTTTTTCCCTGGTGTCCCTCTGCAGTGGAAGAGTCGAGCAGACAGGTGGTTCTCTTTATTTGCACTCTCATGCAGCCTCCCCCCCCCCACTGACGAACAAACATGCTATTCCTTTATTTACACCTCCCTCCGCGGCTGATAGAGCGAGCTGGCTCCTCTGTCTCATCCCCTCCACACACCAAATCCCTGTTGTGAAACTGCACGCATACAGGATTTCATTACAGACGACGTCCATGGCAAATATTGGTTCTGGGCGAGATGTCTCATTTCCTTGGAAGAGTAAACGTCAGCCCCGGTCTCTGTCTGTCTGTCTGTTGGTCTGTCTTTCTGTCTGCTTGTACGCTGCCAAATTGTGTTTTACATCAAGCTTGAGTTGGACGCACATGCCACACTAACAAGACAAACTGCAAAATAAAGAACAAAATATGAAATTGTGTGCTGAAGGAGGAGATAAATGGTGTTTTTGAATAGGCAGAGGCAGAGCAGAATGGAGACAAACAGAAGGGACTTCAATTTTCTGATAACCAGCCGAGGTTACCATAGATACTACATCCTGCACAAGAGCATGCAGTGATTGCCTGCCTTTCTCTCTCTCTCTCTCTCTTTCTCTCTCTCTCTACTCGACTCCATTTTCCTGCTTCCAGTCCTCTCTTTTTCTCTTTTTTCTCTCAATCAGTCTCTTTCTGTTCTGCTTTTCATCATGGAGGAGAGTTGGAGGAGGCTACAGCTCCTCTTGTCTCCTCTCCTCACTGCTGTGTTACCATAGAAACAAGGGGATGGAGATGTATGTTATGTTTTTTTGTTTCCAGGGAGAAGCAGACAGGGAGCAAGGAAAAAAAAACAAAGAAAAAAGAAAGACAGCATAACCTGTGCACTGTATTGTCAAAAATTCAAGTTCAGTTCAATACAGCAATGCTGATCATATCACTACAAGCAACAATGAGGTATTCAGGACACATGAAACAACTCTGTCTCACTGGGTGAAAACCATTTATCTCCAAAATGTTGATTTTTATAGACTTGAGATTTGTTTCAGGGTTTCATCCTTCAGCTGACGTGAAAACGTAAAATTTGTAAAAAAAAAATAAATAAATTAAGAAATATATCCGCCACTAAAAATAGTCCCCAACAAAAGCCTGTTTGATTAACATTTGCTAAAAACTGCAACACCCAGCTGTTTAGAAAAGTACTGCGCCTTTAAAAAACATGAAACTACATGTTTGTGACATTTGTGGCAATTTACTGTACATTCGTGTCACAGACGGGGTATAAGGCAGCCTTTTTAATAAGAAAAATATAGAAAAAGGCCTGCCTTTAACTTTCAGGTGCGGTGTGACATTGGAAAACCAGAAGTGTCAGCGCATGTAAATGCTGAGTCACTGATCAACAACACTATCAGCTCCCTGATATGTTGTGTTCACTGAGCGCCGCAGGCAGGGCAGGCAAATCGTACTAATTGTGCCTTTGATGACTCAAAGCAGGAAACACATCAACAGTGAGTTGAAGATAGAGAAAGAAGAAAAGATAAACTGAAGAGGAAGACGGAGGCGTGAAACAGCTGACTGAACCAGTCTGAGCTGCAGCGGAAGCAGCAGGTTTGAAGGTCGTGTCTAGAAGGTAACACGCATATTGCGAAACTCTCACATGATGGTCAAGGTTAGGATAGGTCGTCGGCAGGGATGCTAATTTTGATTTCTTTTTTTTTTAAACGATAACTGACCCTCGTTAACCAATTATTAACCGTTAACTGACAAGATTAGTGCGTCGCATGCAGCGGTGCGCCAGCTGCAGTGTTTGGGCAAAACAGAAACTCCAGAGTTAGCAGCAAAGTTGCAGTTCCAGGTTGTCAGCTGTGTGTCTACCCGGCGTAACGTTAGCGAGTGTCCGACAGACCGTGTCTGTTTGGTTTGCGCTACGTTCGCAGCTGTAACGTTGCTGGTGGCCTTGTGCTCTCCGTTGTCACACACATACATAGCACTAGTCAGCGCGGCGTAACGCTAGCGAGTGTCCGACAGACTGTGTGTTAGTGGCGGCTGTGAGTGTGGGGTTGTCGGTGGTGTTACAGTTGTGAACGTAGCTGTAGCAGTGTGTGTACAGGTTATTTGTCGGTGAATAAATGCTACGACTCCTCATCTCAAGCATGGATGTATAAAGAGAACTGGATACAGAGTTGGAGGCGGGGCCCCGTTCATTCCTATGAAAGTTGCTCAGTGGCGCATGAAGACAAAATGGCTCGACTTCCACCTGGAAAAGTACCCGGATCTTGGGCACATGGAACATGCGCAGTAGCGTTCGCTCGGTTTACATGACTCGGTCACGGGGTCCCAACGTCAGTATGTAAAAAAGCAGGATGTTATATATTAGGGGTGTAAGAAAATATTGAAAATATCAAATATCGCGATATTATGTTTTCTGATGCTGTACCGATTCTCAAAAACATTATTGATTTTTAACAAATAACAGTTTACATGCACAGACTGACTAAGTCGATACTTTATTTCCTTTGTAAAGAGATGCACCCTCTCAGTGTGTGTGTCCTCTCAAAGTAGTGCTATGATGTTGGATGTTACAGAGACTGTGATGAAAGCAAATGCAGATCTCACTGTTCTGATTGCATGAAAAAGTAAACTTTTTTAAACTCAGATTTTATGCATATGGTGGTGTGTTCTTTTTACTATGACAGTTTTCCGAAAATTAGGTTAAAAAATCACAATACATTACCTTGCTTACAGTATTGTAATATATTAAACCCCTGTATTGTGATATGTATCGTATCGCCAGATTCTTGCAAATACAAAGCCCTAATATATATATATGTTACCATATCAACCAAGACGGAGAAATTGTGAACGCTGAAACAACTTTGGTTCACATGAAACCTACATGGTCTTCTGCATCCCACAGAGTGACAACAACTACCCTCCTGTTGAAGACAGATCGCGAGTGGATAAGAGGTCATTTGAGTGCACATTTCTTCCTGTTCCCGTCATCAAGCAAACAATATCATTTCACATCCTGTGTTGCCCTGGTTTCATATTTACCAATAATCACACAACAGTAGCTCCCAAACAAAAAGGACATTCAGCAGTGGCCCAGATTTGAAGGGTGACCGAGGTGATACGATAGCTCTGTTTGTTCAAAGACCCTCGGTGGGACCAACGGATTGATCGCACACACTAACATGTAAACACATACACTGTTTAGGGACACACACCCAGGAAGTCATGCGAAGCTGCTGGACTCGTGTGTGACGTCGCCGGGCGTTAAAGAGTCATTTCCCTGAATGATAAGCCGCTCTACTTCTCCATTTGCTAAGGAACAACCGAATTGCTGCTCGTAAACGTTGGGAGGACGAACACGCGCTGTTGACCTGCAGTGCACTGTCATCAAGTCGGAAAGGATAGAGGCACTTCTGTGGAGTTATCTGTTTGGTGACAGGGTTCTGTGGTTTGGCACAGCTGGTTTCTGTTAAAACACAGTTCCAAGAAACTTTTCAAGCCAAAATGAAAGTATCTAAGCCATGACTCAAAATTATCTTGAAATTAATAACAGCTCCTACACAATGACAACCATATCTGTTATCAAGACGTAAGACTGCATGTCAAATGACAAGAAAAACTATATATAGCAATAGAGCACTATGAGAAAATAGCTCAGTATGACAAAACAATTAGTTGGTTATACAATTGTTCCACAATTGCTCAAGCAACTTTTCAAGTTAAAAAATGTTTTTCTTTACTTCTAAAATGTACAAATTTGTTGTGTTTTGATACTCTGTCTCAATACCATCGATGGGTTAACCCACTAAAGGGCCCCAGGCTAAAACTCAAATGTGGCGGCCCCACATTCAAGTTTGATTGATTTTGGTTAAACATTAGGCGTGGGAAAAAGAAAAAATCGAATCACCTATGTATCGAGATTTTCCTTTCACGATTTTGGAATTGATTTTTAAGCCAGAATCGATATATTTGCTTCATTTGAGTCTATGCGGAGGTAGAAGGAAGTTACCGCTTTTATTATTGTAGTCTGAGTAACGTGACGTCATATCCGTTCCGTATACGTCAACCAAAACACACCGCAGCGAGCCGAAACGAGAAAGGGTCCGCGTGGGTACAGACAGGAAACGTTATCGTATCGCGGTAACGTGCGGTCGAGCCGGCCGTCGCTCTCATCTCTGTGGTCAAATGGGCCGACGCTACATCTGTAGAGCACCCATATACTGACATTTATGTTAAATGCATTCAAACGGCCCCAATGGAGCTGACCATGGATGTATAAAGAGAACGGAGCTGACGGGAGAGCTAGAGACCACCTTGGAGAAGTTAGAGGAAGTATACACGTGGGACTACGTCCGGTTTTCAAAATAAGGTGTTAACAAAGGGAACTGTATAAATACATATATGGAAATAAGATTGATTGGATTATATTCACCAGAAGTATAAAACATTACATGTCCCTTGTAAATTAAAAAGAAAATACCACTAATTTGTGAGGGAAATGTCTTTATTCTTTGATTTTTGGGTTGCTTGGAAAAAAAAAAAAAAAGAAGAATTCCTGACAATGACTGATATATTATTTGTATATATACTGTATATTTGACTTCAGGACATCTCTGACTACATACATGCTGCAAATCAAACATTCTTACTGTATCAATTTAGATATTTTCCAAAGTTAAAGTCCCTACAAGTGTATGATTCAACTTTTTTCCATGGTCTAGTGTTAAATAAGTTAAAAAGAAATCGCAATAAATCGGAATATCAAATCGCAATACTTAAAAATCTCAATACATATCGAATCGGCACCCAAGTATCGTGATAGTATCGAATCGGGAGATAGGTGAATTGTCTCAGCTCTAACAGTTATATTACAAAGTGAATCAGTGGAGTGAACATATGTATTGTTCAGTTATTTAAATAAAAACTGAGAGAGCAAATAGTTTAATACAGTACTCGCTCTCAATATATACAACTATAAGTATAATCACATGCGTCAACATTCCATAGACACACAGTCAATCTGCACCTACACTGCTGGGTAGATATGTGACAACAGGGGTTTCAAAAAGGCTAAATACAAGGAGAGGTCAAATGGTGAAAAGAAAGAAGTTGTCAGCCCGAGACATTAAAAGTGCATTGCAGACTGATAACGGTCATTTTGCATTCCAAAAACTCGGCCGCTCAGGTACTCTCTCACATTTGCATTCCTTCTTCACATTGTAAAGTAACAAAAACTGAACAGATGAATACTTTTGTTGCATAAGATACGACTGAATGTCAGCTTATGAGTGTGGCTTACAAAAAGAAACAAAAAGTACATTTTTTAAGAGAGTCTGACATTTAAAGGGTGGCTGCTCAAAGTTAGGCCGTGGCTTCACATCTCATTGTGGTTTGGCAAGGTCACAGATGAATGAGCTTCAGACGTCATCTCAAGTAGGCTGGACGATACATCGGTGGCTATGTTTACATGCACACTAATAATCCACTATTATTCTGAATATGACAAGAGTCTGAATTTGATGTAAAAAATAGTCATTGACAGCTCTCTTTTTCAACAACATACTTTCCACTTTCCAAACTAAAAATAAAACTGTTTTGGAAGCTACAAACTCAACCCCCACTTTCTGAATGCATTTGAAGCCATGCAGCCAGTATAACTTTAATAATGATGGGTGTGTTTACCAGGCCTTTATTTAAAACAGACTTATATTAGAGACTTTTAAGCCGTTATTGCTAATCTTTTTTAAACACATTTTATCAGATTTTAGTGAGATGTTTCCTGATTTACTGCTGTTTGTTTTAATGCAACATTTTTATTTAACTGTTGACTCTATAAATACATCTGATTTAAAGAAGGGGGTGTCAAGTCATCATCTTAAAGTGCCAGACTGTGGGTCTCTGATTAGTCCCGAATGTAGAGCTGAACTTCTGAAATGCAAACAGGGTCACTGCTAATGACTAATAGTGAAACCTTGATCAAAGGTAATGACAGACTGTGTTAAAAGGCAGCCAATGAGAGGAGACCAGTGTTGACTTCAGTTTTTATGTGTCAAGATGAACTGTGGGTTCACATAATCTAGTTCTGGTTCCCACATGATACCCGCAGGCTGAGTATCATTTAACCTCTCCTTGACTTACTGTCATCACATCACCCTCTCATTACTAAGTCAACTTCCTCCACCCTGCTTTCTCTGTCTTTCTATTTTTTTTAAATGTTCTTTTATCCACAGATATCACACATCATTCTTCTGTCTTTGACAACAGTTTGTCAGATTAATAAGGTCGTCTGTGGAATCACGAGAAAAAAAGACGCTAAAAGACCTCTGACCCTGTTTCATGATCTTTGTCAGTTTATGTCTGTATATGTGCTCGTTCTCATCTTTGAATATGTTCTTACTCTTCTGTTGACTGCGGTCCAGAACAACAGTAAGAAGCAGAATGGCTCGCAATGTGTCAGGACTTCATATGACTTCTCGTCATCCACTTTATCGGATGCTAGCACTCATGCAAGAGGCCCATGTCTGGTTTGTTTAATCAGTACAAAAAGCTAAGTGAAAAAAACAAGTTGTGGTTTTTAACGGGGAGTTATGAGCCGTAATATGTCTTGGCTCGTTGCAGTGACTTCCTTTTTCCGGCCAAGAATTAGTTCCAGCATATAACTCGCTGCAAAACCACAATTTTTCTACAGATTAAAAAAAAAAAAGATATAATGTGTTTAGATTTAAAAGGTGTTGGTAAGTGTATTTTTTTATTTGGACAGAATCAGGCAAGCTGTTTCCCGCAATTTAGCCTACTGGTAGTAGGTTCAGGTACGTCATCAGTCCAGAGTGAAAGTAACATTAGCAAACATACAGTATCTGATAGCATGCTATTTATAATATTCAAAGAAGGTGTGCCAATATAAAATTAACATTTTATTTGTGCCAATGTGTTATCTTGCTACCATAAGCTGAAACAGCTGTGCATAAATCACTAAATCATGTAAACTAGTAAGGCAAAGTGCAACCAAGGTTCATAGCACTCCACTATAAGGATGTAAACATTTCCATTGTAAATCGGAAATCGATCGAAATTAGCCTCCAATTTCTTTAAAAAAAATGTCTTTCTTTAAAATTTTAAATCTTAGTTTTTCTACAATATCATTAGTTAATCATTCAAAGTGAACTTTAATATAAATCAAACATCAAAAGTGGTTTATTTTTGTTCATAAATGTATAATTTATCCAAAAAAAATAATTTTATTTTAAAAATTAATTTTATCGTTTTTCTTTTATTTATAAAATAAATTGGCATTTGGTGTAAAACAAGATTTCGCAGATGGGCTCCCAAAAGCTAGAACCGGCCCTGCTGCTGCTGGTGCTGGTAAGTTGGAGGAGCTGCTGCAAAAGATGCTCCTGTCATGGGGAGAGGAGCAGCATGTTGCCACGGACAAAATTCATTGATTGCAGCCTTATTACCTTAAAGGGGATGAAGAGGAGTAAGTAAGTAAATAACTGGTTATATATATATATATATATATATACATACATTAACATTAGTAACATGATTTGAGCTGTGTGTGTGTGTGTGTCAGTGCGGGACGGATCGGACACTGACAGTATGTACGTGTGAGTGTTTATGTTGTCAAGGACCTGCTTCCCTGAAGTCACCGGTGTGGCGACATTCTGCCTTCCTCGTGGGTCATGTAAACAACGAACATCTCGTTGACAGAAAAACTGCAGTTTGTAGAGACTGGAGCAAACCAAAGAAAAACAGTGCTCATCGAACTGTTTGGTGATTTCAGCCAAGGTCGCGCTATCTTCACTTCAAATTGATTGTGTGACTACATCGTTTTGTACGGTAAAGCAGGTTTATGCTCGCCGTAGCGTAAAGCGTGTAGGCGCCACCAGGGACTTCCTGGTGCGTTCCGGTGTGCCTCTTCAACTCTGAGAAGCTGTTGTTATAAAAGTTCCCTCCTGTCTTCTAGTGGATCTTGTTTTTGTTGTTTAACAGCTTGTTCCCCAATTGACCAATAGTATCAACTGGTGAAATAAGTTATTGTTATTACATATTTAATAAATTATTTAAATTTGACCATATGGCCTTAGTTTGGTACATCACAAAAATATCACACTCGATAGCTTCTCTTTTTAAAGAAGAATTTGAAAGTGTAAATGACAGTTGTCAGGGCATCAAACCAACGATCTGTTGATCTTTACGAATGAAGACTCCATAGTCCAACAAAGGCATATTTAAATGAAAATGATTTTTTTTGTTTGTTTACGACTCCTCAGCTCAAGACGAGAGCCAACTTCATGTATCTGTAACACCGACTCAGACTCTCTTAAGGTGGACCAGCTTTTCTCCGTTTAACCGATAGCATTATGTTAAAATTCTTAATGTTGGTTAACGATTAAACGGTTAATTTTTAACATCCCTACTCAGAACACAATCTGCTGAAAGGTTATTATGGAATTTTTGCCCAATGAAGCCAAAAAAGTTCTGCCTCCTGAAGCTTTAAACGAGGTTTAAAACAACTCCTGAAAGACTGCAACCAGTCACAAATAGAGAATGACCGCTGCAGGGCTGCGGTCTTCACTCCCTGTCAAGAGTTTGCTCCTTACATACTCTCCTGTTTGGTTTCTCTGTTTTCCTTCACATCATCCATCACTCGCAGACACACATTACAAGGCAGAATGAGGGGAACGAGTCCAATTCCAATCTATTCTAAATATCATAAATCAATACGTCGGCGGCGAGCGCCATCGCTCCCGACCGTAACTCAAATCTTTGCCAAATGGCTGCATTGTTCAAACAAAACTGGGAGGATCCAGTGTTTGAATATGAACATGTACTGCAGCCTGTCCTGGAGGCCTGCCCGGAGTCTTTCAAAAGCCCAGTTATCTTGTGCTGCTTCTGCTTTGAGGAGCAGCATGACGTGTCCGTGTGATCAGCTGATGTGGATGTATACTTTATTCACGACATCCTCTGGTTCTGTTTCAGCAACAGCTACATGTCTTCTTCCACCATCTTTGTCCTGTTTCCACAGAGTCAACTCATTTTAAAGGACAATCCAACCTACATTATTAGGATTTAGTCTTCAAGCAGTTCAAGAGTGTATGTTTCCTCTGCTTTTGTACAGCCTGTAACCAATCAAATGGTTCTGTTTAGGCCTAGTTTAGAGATGGTTGAGATTAGGATTAGGGCCATTGTTGGGATTGAGGCCTACTTGAAAGAGAACAAGTTTGTATGATGCGTTATCCAACCACAGGTGTATAAACTTCTTTTACAGAAGTGAGAGGAGCTATGACGTCTGGGCTGTAGTGCTACACAAACCACACAGATTCTGTTGTTAGCACCGAGTGATAAGACCGAGACAATGTCAATTCTGAGAGAGGAATCAACACAGTCTTCCTCTGGTATGACCAGTAGCTTATGGTGGCTAATGTTAGCAAACTTTAGATAGATATAGGGAATGGGGAATCGCGGAGCATTCTGGAGCGCGCCGCCATTTCTGGAGGGAAGCGTACGGAACTACAGTATGATTTGTACGCTACTACATCATAATAATTGTCCAAATACCTGTTGATTTTATTTATTATATATTCACTTCAACACACATCACACAGCATCGCACCGGAAAAGGGGCGGAAATTAGCGTATCCACCTCCTGGCTTTCATGTTCCCGTCGCTGCCGATCGGAGCTGGAGCCGATATAAAAACCCGTGACTACTGCAGCAGAGTCATTTGTCCCGGGAATGAATGCAGATCGTAACCTTTCCCACTGAAGACAAATGCCAGATGTTAGTGGGTGTGTAAGAGGGTTTTTTTGTTCAGTGGGTTAGGGGGTTTACATACAGAATAGCTTCTAGCTTTGCAACATGATCAGTGTGTGTGATCATTAGTTTCTATAGTCTATGATCAGTTTTAGCTCCATTCAGTTTAAAGCAACTTCATGCAGTCCTAGGGGCTGTGTAAGAATCCGACGATACGATACGTATCACGATACAGGGGTTACAATTCAATATATTGCGATTTTTTTTAAATCTAATTTTAGGAAAACTGTCATAGTATAAAAAACACACCACCATATGCATAACATCTGAGTGAATCAGAACAGTGGGATCTGCATTTGCATTTATCACAGTCCCTGTAACATCCAGCATCATAGCTCTACTCTGAGAGGGCACATACACTGAGAGGGTGCATCTCTTTGCAACAGAAATAAAGTATTGACTGAGTTCATCTTTGCATGTAAACTATTCATTAAAAATTGATACAGAGTTTTTGAGAGTCGATACAGTATCACAAAACATGATATTGCGATATTACTGATATTTTCTTACACCCCTATGCAATACGGTGGAGTGGATGACAACTTTGTGCCCTTTACCGTGGGAATAGAAAAAGGTGTTTTGGGTTATTTCCCATACGTTGCATGATTGAAACTTGAAACTCACCTCACACACGTCATGCCACAAATTAGACTTACAAGGTAATACCAGTGTACTTATGAAATACATAAACAATACTTCTGTTTTGTTTCAGATTATTGTACTGCCAATTAAAATGTTAAGTGTATTATTTATCATTGATTATTCTTTGCAAATTAAACATCCCAAAAGATCATCTGTGAAAGCAAAACTGACACCGAGGATCACACTAAGCCTCGCTAGAAAAGTACGATTGTTAAAATAGATTAGCGATGCGGCTTCTAACGCAATCATTAGACACTGCAGACGTGACCGGAAGACACTCAAGCCTCCCTGATTGATTTCTAAAAGGCACCCGTCTCTCGCCTTGCTACCTATAATGAGCCCCTCGACTGCAGCACGACCAGATTCCTTTCATCTCGGGCCTTTTGTGAGCAAGGCGCAACACAGGAAGTGCTTGCTTGCACTAGCGCCCTTCTTACGCAAATGTGATGTAAGTTAGGTTTCTGACTACAGTGCTGGCAGGCAGGTCTGTCAAAGAAAAGAAAAGTGAGTCACAACTCTCTCTCTCTCTCTCTCTCTCTCTCTCTCTCTCTCTCTCTCTCTCTCTCTCTCTCTCTCCCACTTTCACTTATATATGAAGATTGAAGCAGCATCCATGTTGATTACTCTTTAAATTAGTGAGAAATCTAAGAAATTAACTACATTTAATGCTGAAACATTGATTTAACTGAAACGGGATTCAAGAGGTTTTTGTTACTGAAACTAATGGAAACCCTCTTGGCAGCCATGCTCACTTTCACAAAGATCCTTTCTCACAATCATTTCAATTATTTGCTGTGCGTGGGGATGTCGTAGGAGACGCAGAGTCAACGCTCTTTGCCTCCTTGTTGGACGTCAAGAGCAAATTGGTCAGCATTGTTCCTCTGCCCACATCACCGTTCTGTTTCGAAACCGAGCACAACAACTCCACTCAGGAAATGCACATTCATGCTTCACCCTGAATAAAACCCGCTTCCTCATACTTCAGCCTTAACAGAGCGAAGAATATGTGACATCGTCGACGAGCCAAACATGATCACTGTATACGTGGGGGGGGGGGGGGGTGTCACCATCCACACACAAGTCAAGAGAATCTTTGGATAAATCACCAACATGACTCGATTCAAAACTAAAGAATTAGCATTAGCATCATAACTTCTACCACTGGGGCTGTGGTGGTTCCAAAAATCTCTAAATTAATACATTAAAGAATGTTTGATTTTCAGCATGTATGTAGTCAGAGCTGTCCTGAAGTCAAATATATCAGTCAGTGTCAGGAATTATTTATTACATTTTTTCCAGCAACCCAAAAATCAAAGAATAAAGACATTTCCCTCACAAATTAGTGGTATTTTATTTTTAATTTATAAGGGACATGTAATGTTTTATACTTCTGGTGAATATAATCCAATCAATCTTATTTCTATATATATATTTTGTATATACAGTTCCCTTTGTTTTATACTTTCTCGTTTGCTTTTGACAGATACGGAACGGATAGGACGTCACGTTACTCTGACAACAACAATAAATGCGGTAACTTCCTTCTACCTCCGCATACACTCAAATGAAGCAAATATATTGATTCTGGCATTAAAAAATTGATTTCAAAATTGTAAAAAAGAAAATTGCGATACATAGGTGAATCGTTTTTTTTTTCCAGCCCTACTTTTTTCCTGCTAAAAGGTGTGTGTAGCGTTGCCAACTTCCACTAGTTGAATTACAGATTGGACTATAGTGGCGGCCAGATGGTTTTGTTGAAGTGTATTTTGTTTAGTGGGCCTTATAGTAATTCGTGTTTGATTGTGTGAGGGACGGATTAAACCTGACTAAACTCAAATATTCTCCGGTGTTTGCGGGTGTCTCCTGATTGCCTGCAGCTACCAACATCTCTGAAACTGCTCATTTTGAAGACAATCATGTCTACATTTTAGATTAGTAGAAAAGCACACAGTTTAAAAGACAATTTAAAAGGCTAAAACCACTCGCTCCAAGCCCCAAACAAAAAAGCCACACAGGTCAGCAATGCAGAGACAGTTCATTCAAAGCGTAGTACCTGAGAGAGTCAATTTTTACGCATTAATTTAGATTAATTAAAAAAATAATAATAATATAATTTAATGATCTTTTATGGCCACATTTTAGGCTAGGTGATAGACTTATGTTCAATGAAAAAAAATACATGTATGTGAAATACATGTATTATTAAAATTATCAGAATATTTGGAAATGAAACAAGTAATTTATTTCTAATGCCACTTTTGATATTTATATTCAATGCTTTACTCATGTGCCACACTAATGTAGTTAGTGCACTTTTTAATTAAAATATCTTCATTTGGGGGCTTTTTCCAAACAAATACTCATATATGTGATTGTTTGCAATTAAATCAGCATATATATATATATTTATATAGATATTCCTGCCAACCCTTAAAGTCTCCATGCCACAATATTTCTCTAAATCCGCCACTGCACTGGGGTCTATACAGATTCAGTTTCCTGCCATAAAAACAAAGCAGACTATGGTTCACTAAAGGACAGCTGATGATAAATGACACCATTATGAGTAATGTTCATCCTCTCTACTATGTTAACGAAATATGCAGTGCTTATGGCATTTAACTGATGGCTTAAAAGCATCAAAGTGCATTGTTAGCTTACAGAACAACAACATTTCCATTAGTCTCCGGGGGTTTTACAGGATCATTTATGACAGTCAGTGACTGTTAGCATTTGGCTCTTTGAAGCAAGAACAATAAAGCACCTACTATAAGCATGTGAGATCCTTGGAAAGATACTGCTTGAAAAGGACTTCATAGCAGCATTAGGCAACAAAAGTTCAGTTCGCAGAATGTCTTTGAAGGTAGACTACACAGTAGTTTGAGAAAACTCAAGGTCTATAACTAGCTTATTCTGGAGCTTTTAACCACAAGCTAGTAAGTGAACTTTGAATTAAAGGCACAGTGTGTAGCATTTCGGGGGATATATTGGCAGAAATGGAACATAATATTAATAAGTATGTTTTCTTTAGTGTATAATCACCTGAAAACAAGAATCGTTGTGTTTTATTTACTTTAGAATGAGCCGTTTAAATCTATATACGGAGCGGGTCCTCTTCACGGAGCCGGCCACCATGTTTCTACAGGAGCTCAGAACGAACAAAACAAACACCGGTTCTAGTTTTTGCATCAGCCACCATAGTTCTCCTACACGCTTGGCACGCTTGGGGGAAGTTTCAGTTGGTTGCAATCTGTTATCTCACCACTAGATGCTGCCAAATCCTACACACTGCACCTTTAAGATTTTTTTTGTCAAACTACTGTTTCCAAGGTCAAGAAGGAACTTTCATTCTCACCATCCAGGATTATGTTAAATCATATTTTTTTCTCGTCCAATGCCAAAGTTTTTTTAAATTTTCGCTTTCTATCTGTGCACATCTGTGCAACAGTGTGGTTAAGTTCTGGGAAAGACTGCCTTTTTATTAAACGTAAGCACAAACATAAATTGCAGATCTGTGACAGGACGCAAAGTCCCGTACGCATGAAAGTCTAACGTGTTACACCCTTGGATGTCCATACCCTTACTACTATCTGTCTTGCTACATTAAGGCCATACTACTTTCTGTATTGGTACTGAATGTTGCCATTGGACCTAAATCGTGAGCTGCAGAATTGTCTAATATGGACGTGATTCCTGGCGAATACTGTAGGGGTGTAAGAAAATATAGAAAAAATCAAATATCGGGATATTATGTTTTGTGATACTGTATCGATTCTCAAAAATACTGTATCGAATTTTAATTAATAGTTTACATGATGAACTCAGTCAATACTTTATTTAATTAGCAAAGAGATGCACCCTCTCAGTGTGTGAGCCCTCTTTAGGTAGTGCTATAATATTAGATTTTACAGATTGTGATAAATGTCAATACAGATCCCGCTGTTCTGATTACATAAAAAAAAGTTAACTTTTTTTACTCAGATTTTATGCATATGGTGGTGTGTTCTTTATACTATGACAGTTTTCCTAAAATTAGATTTAAAAAATTGCAATATATCGCCTTGCTTACAGCATATATATTGAATCGTAACCCCTGTATCTTGATATGTATCGTATCGCCAAATTCTTGCCAATACACAGCCCTAGAATACTGGGCTGGAGATCAAGGGATAAATTAGAAAGTGGCAACATGAATAAATGTTTGC
>CAKALU010064013.1:8611-45180 GCA_916700995.1 Hozukius guyotensis | reverse complement strand
TGCTATAATATTAGATTTTACAGAGATTGTGATAAATGTAAATACAGATCTCACTGTTCTGATTACATTAAAAAAGTTAACTTTTTTTACTCAGATTTTATGCATTTGGTTGCTTACAGTATCACAATATATCGCTATATATTGAATCGTAACCCCTGTATCATGATACGTATCGTATCGCCAAATTCTTGCCAATACACAGCCCTAGAATACTGGGCTGGAGATCAAGGGATAAATTAGAAAGTGGCAACATGAATAAATGTTTGCACTCAGTGGCTATATTAATAGGTTCACCTGTACAATCTACTGCAATCCAATACAACAGCTCTGCCATAGATCTACCTTTATGCTTATAATGGTCACTATTTGTTGTCAGACACTGTCAGAGTAGGGGTGGGCGATATATTGAATATATATTATGTATTGCGGCTTGTTCTACGTAGGATGTAGTAAATGATTATATTGCCTACATCGTGTATAAATATTAATTGTAATTTCATTAAGCCGCCGGCATGAGACACTCTCCCGGGCGAGTGTGTGTGGCGTATGAGCATGGATGTGTGTTTTTGTATCTGGAGGGCAGCAGGGAACTAGGAACGAGCCTGAAGAGAGCGGAAGAAGTGAAGCGCCAAAGCGAGTTTATACGTGTTGAGTCCGGATAAAGTGATGGAAGATGCCAGCCTCCACTTCAAAAAAGACGTTACCGCTAATTATCGCCACTGTCTCTCAACATATGAGACTATACTGGCTTTGAACTGCCTGTGGGAAGAATGAACATGTGGGAGTCTGTCCATTCTGGATAAAAAAGCTCTTTTTTCTCTTTTTAAGAGCACGCCACTTATTTCTCCGACTGTTGTCTCTTGTCTCGTCTCTCCCGTATGTGGGCATCTCACCCGCTGACGCGAGTCCCAATGTTTATCAGAATGCACAGATTTGATTGGCTGAGTAGCTTGTAGCAACTCATTATAACTGTGCATAATGTAATAATTTAAATGTAATAAAAGCTCATAATGTAATAATCAGCACATAATGTAAGAAAACCTTGAGCGCATAATGTAATAACAGCTTTGTGCATAATGTTATAAGTTATTGCATTATGAGATTATTATTATATTATAAACTAAGCACAAAAAAAAGTTGAATAATGTAATAAATTCAGCACATAATGTAATCATTTTTTTAAAAAAAAGAGTATTGTCCTTGTCTAAGCACAGGAACCCTTCTAGTTTTACATGACACAAGTGGAGTCCATCTGGAGGACATTTTCATCAATCAGTTCCAAATTGATGAAGCCTCTTTACATCTCACGGCAACTGGATTCTAGCGATGTCACGAGATCACGCAAGATGCCGGGGATCACATATCACACGGAAATATCTGTGTCAGGCTTCAAGTAATGCGATTGTGTCGGGCAAGCCAGAGCACGGACCAATCAGCATCCTGTGAGGAGGCATCAGCTGTTCGTTCATGTCCCCGTGTTCACAGCGTTCAGTGTTATTTTTGTTAGTGACGCCTAAGGGTGTGACAAAGCGGCGGTATCTGACGAGACGGGATCACTGTAGTTATTTTTTTATTGTTATAAATAAAGTTGCCTTAAAAAAACAGCAACTAGTAATAATTAGGGGCTGGGACAATACACCTATCTCCCTATTCGATACTATCACGATACTTGGGTGTTGATTCGATATGTATTGAGATTTTTACGTATTGCGATTCGATATTATGATTTATTCTGATTTTTTAAAACTTTTTAAAAGTTTTAAAAGTTGAATCATACACTTCTAGGGACTTTTAATTTGAGAAATATCTAAATTAATACAGTAAAAATGTTTGATTTTCAGCATGTATGTAGTCAGAGATGTCCTGAAGTCAAATATATCAGTCACTGTCAGGAATTATTTATTACATTTTAACACTTTCCATGAACATTGTGACTTAAGGGATGTAGAAAGGGTTTGCCTAATTCCTGCTCCCACAGAGATGATTTCCTGCCTGTCACTGAGGGCTGCTGTTGACTGGCCAAAGTTCGAAGGCTGCCCCCTGTTCCCATTGCAACCACAATCAATAAAAAAAAAATCACTGGTTTGTAGTGGAGCTCACAGCACACCACTTAAAACCACATCTGGGAAATATTAGAGAAATAAGAAAAAAAAAAAAAAAACAGCAAGTAGATATTTCACTGTAAGTTAATTGGAACTGTAAATTCTTACCCCGTTATTTGGTCACCAGGAGGAAACTTACATAACATTATGCTTCATGCATCATGTGTCATCTACCCAAGTATGTTCCATAGATTAATTGATTCATCATAAAATACACTTTCAGAGCATCATTCACTTATATCATCATGTTATTCCCACAACAACAACAACCACATGTATACAAGCTATCAACAAGTAATCAATGTAAGTGAAAAATGAAAAGTGGACTAAACTGTGACCTCCAGTCAGTGATCAATATGAGGGACCAATATAAACCAAATCCATTTACATGTTACAGGAACAGTGTGTAGCATTACGGGGGATCTATTGACAGAGATGGAATATAATATTAATAAGTATGTTTGAAAATAAGAGTCTTTGTGTTTTCGTTGGCTTAGAATGAGCCGTTTATATGAGAGATGCTAATTATGATTTTTTTTTTTAAACCGATAACCGACCCTCGTTGACCGATTATTAACCGACAAGATTAGCGCGTCACATGCAGCGGTGCTATTTTTAGTGCCTAACAAGCCGCCCAGCTGCAACGAAAAGCCGATGCACAAACAGGTTAAATCCATCATTTATCACCAGCGCACCATTTAGTTTAGCTGCCAGGTTGTCAGCTGTGTGTCTGCCCGGCGTAACGTTAGCGAGTGTCCGACAGACCGTGTGTGTGTTGTCGGTGGCGTTATAGTTGTGAACGTAGCTGTAGCAGTGTGTGTACAGTTTATTTGTCAGTGAATAAATGCTACAACTCCTCAAGACCCGAGCCAACTTCCTGTATCCTGCAACTCCAGCTCAGACTCTCTTAAGGTGGACTGTTAAGGTGGACCAGCTTTTCCCCTTTAAGAGACAAGCCGCTCCTCTGAGTTTTGCTCAGCTTTTTAGCTATTTTTGAATATTTATTTTAACCGTTTAACCGATAGCATTAATCGGTTAAAATTCGTAATGTTGGCTAACGGTTAAACGGTTAATTATTAACATCCCTATTTTATATCTACATAGGGAGCGGGTCCTCTTCACGGAGCCGGCCGCCGTGTTTCTACAGTTGCCCCAGAAAGGACAATTTCACGTTTCCACATTTTTACATCACCCACCGTAGTCCTCCTACATACTTGGCTCACGGAAGAAGTTTCAGTTGGTTGCAATCTGCAACCTCACCGCTAGATACAGCCAAATCCTACACACTGGCCCTTTAAGAAAAGCACTGATGAATGCATTTTCCCATAAAAGGCCTATATCCTTTAATAATTTGGATTATTATTATTATTATTAGGGTCATGTGTACAATTAATTCAGCTGAATTATTGAGATTTATAGTGGACTAAAAAGGCATAAATCTCCTATAGACAAGCAGGTATACCAGGTTCGGGTGTGTTTACTCTGAACTACATCCACAAGTCCTTTTACAATAATAACAGTCTCCGAGACATTGCACTCTGCAGTAAGCAGCACACTCCTGTAGCTTGGGTGTGATAGGCAGACATCCAAAAAGCCTCTAACAAGGTGTGTTGATAAAACAATGGGCCTGGCTTTGTGGGAAATGTCAGAGGTGTTGATAAAAACAGAAGAGGCAATAAAGGCTTTTATTATTTTGGCATTATTCTGCTGAATTACTAACAATTACAATTGATTTGATTACCACAGACATGACTCCTTTTGTGGTTAATAATTACACTGTGTCTAAAATTCGTCCAGGCTGGTGTGTATATATATATATATATATATACACAGTATATGTGTTAAAGTTATGATATAGAAAATAAAGAGGATATTGTATGTTAAGGGAAAATATAGATCCTGATTTCCTGTATTTATCACTCAACCATTGGTTAAAATATCCATGCAGAATAATATTTATGATGAAATATACACCTGTAGTCATTGGACTGATAAACTGAGTAGCCCAGCAGTGGATGAACAGAGGAAATATCCTCGATGAATTCCCACCACTAACGCTAAACTGACCTGTAAGATTGTTAGAATAACAATATTGTTGAAGATGGCTCATTATCAGAGTGTCATTTCTTTCCATTATGTACTCCTTCCATAAGACAGGCAGGAAGCAACACATAAACACCTGTTGTTATTAGAGGTGGGAAAAAAACTTGATCCACCTATGTATCAAGATTTTTTTTTTTTATTACAATTTTAAATTGATTTTTTTAATGCCAGAATCGATATATTTGCTTCATTTGAGCCTAGGCAGAGGTGGAAGGAAGTTACCGCTTTTATTGTTGTAGTCTGAGTAACTTGACATCATATCCGTTCCGTATCCTTGAACCAAAACAAACTGCAGCGAGCCGAAACGAAAAAGTAGAAAACGTTGGAGGGTCTGCGTGGATACGACCTGCACCCTCACATGTTAAATCCAGCGTGGTAAACACTACACATCCAGTAAAGGATGGAAACACTTTGGGTTTTGCACATTGCAGGAAAAGCAGAGCTAGACATCACGGCTAAAGCTGCATGCTAACTCTGTCACGAAGAGGAAACGTTATTGTATCGCGGTAACGTGCGGTCGAGCCGGCCGTCACTCTCATCTCCGTGGTCAAATGGGCCAACGCTACAACTGTAGAGCACCCATATACTGACATTTATGTTAAATGCATTCATACGGCCCTGATGGAGCTGACCATGGATGTATAAAGAGAACGGAGGTGACGGGAGAGCTAGAGACCACCTTGGAGAAGTTAGAGGAAGTATACACGTGGGACTACGTCCGGTTTTCAAAATAAGGTGTTAACAAAGGGAACTGTATATACAAAATACATATATGGAAATAAGATTGATTGGATTATTTTCACCAGAAGTATAAAACATTACATGTCCCTTATAAATTAAAAATAAAATACCACTAATTTGTGAGAGACATGTCTTTATTCTTTGATTTTTGGGTTGCTGGAAAACATGTAATAAATAATTCCTGACAATGACTGATATATTTGACTTCAGGACATCTCTGACTACATACATGCTGAAAATCAAACATTCTTACTGTATTAATTTAGAGATTTTTCAAAGTAAAAGTCCCTAGAGGTGTATGATTCAACTTTTTCCCATGGTCTAGTGTTAAAAAAGTTAACAACAATTGCAATAAATCGTAATATTGAATCACAATACTTGTAGGATCGCAATACTTAAAAATCGCAATACAAATTGAATCGGCACCCAAGTATCGTGATAGTATCGAATCTGGAGATAGGTGAATCGTCACAGCCCTAGTGGTTATGGGGATGCAGCTTGCTGCAGTCGGGGTTCTCAACCGGTTTCATGTCACACACCCAACAGGCCCCTCAGATCCCCTGCTGATGGGTTTATAGAAGTCAATAAAACTATTGATATTTAATGTCTTTCTAATACGCGTAAATGCTTCAAATCTAGTATAGTCTTTATTCATTTATAATATAATATATTTATTTACTTATTGTTTGTTTGATGTTGTTTGATTCTCCATGTAACATCCACACCTATGAGTCTCGGTTTTGTAACAGCAGTAACATTGTAAGTGGTAAAAGTGGACGGGAGACTTTGGCCAATCACAGGTCATTTCAGAGAGAGAGTGTTCCTATTGGCTGTGCTCCGGTCATGTGACCGGAACTTGGCGTTCCTTCAACAGATCTCAACATGGCTGCCGGGTCACAAACTTTCTCATTTTACAGCTAAACAGTACACTACAAGATGTTTCTGAAAACATTTGAGGAGAGAAATAGACATTACAGTAACAGAATATTGATTCATATTTGATCAGCGCTGCCTAGTTTGACCGTTTGGTCGGAGTTCGCGAGTGATTGACAGCTGCTCAGAGACGGCAGCTGGACAGCAGACTCTAGATCAGCTCAGACTGCTTGTTTTCCTCCGGTCTGTGAAATCTTGCAGATGCCATTAGGCGCACCGGAGGACACAGAGGCACATGATTTTTTTCAGATTACCTGTCTCATGCACTTCTGTCAGGATATAGCGCCCGTTTTCTGAAAATAACTTTTGCTCCATTCTCGCTACTTCAGCTTTAAGGTGATTTTTTAGGTCTTATAACAGACTTTTCAGTGTCCCACATTTCGGACATGACTGTCCCACATTAGAAAATCAAGATTTGTAATAGAAAACGTGGCATTTGAGTACTGATATGTCTACCATTTCTTTTATGAGTGTGATATCTGCATTCTCTGTTTTTTGGTTTGATTATTATTTAGGACACATCCTGAGGATTTGGGAGTGGTATACTGGGTTTGGATTTAATGTATCGGCTTCATAACTCTGTTTCTTCTTTTAAATCACGCCTCAAAACCTACCTTTACAGGAAGGCCTTTTTATAGCAATCCCTTGTTTTAAATTTCATTATTGTTGACTTTTTGTACACAAGTCTTATGTTCACCATTGTATTTTGGCCTATTTTTTTATGTTTTTATTCTGTATTGTTTTTATCTTGATGTTTGCACTATTTTAACTTATGTAAAGCACTTTGTAACTATGTTTGGAAAGGTGCTATACAAATAAAGTTTATTATTATTATTATTATTACTATTATTATTATTATTATTATTATTATTATTATTATATCACAATATATTCCAGAAATCTGAAAGGCAAAAAAATAATTAACTAATTAGCTAATTCGCCCTATAGAGTAAACCAAGTCCACCAAATCAGTCATAATTATAAGGAAACATTACTTGTGGGAAATTCCCACATTAGGCTATAATTCACCCTACATGCACACACTTCTTCAGCAACGTCCACTTCAAGGGACCTCCTGCCTCCCCTACACCCCAGTGTGAGAAGCACTGGGGCTGGGTTAGGCACAGCCAGGTACAGTGTTGCACAGGGAAGTGATGGAGAGGAGGAGGAGGAGGAGGGGTGAAGGATTAATGTATTGGCTTCATAACTCTGTTTCTTCTTTTAAATCACGCCTCAAAACCTACCTTTACAGGAAGGCCTTTTTATAGCAATCCCTTGTTTTAAATTTCATTATTGTTGACTTTTTGTACACAAGTCTTATGTTCAACATGTTATTTTGGCCTATGTTTTTATTCTGTATTGTTTTTATCTTGATGTTTGCACTATTTTAACTTATGTAAAGCACTTTGTAACTATGTTTGGAAAGGTGCTATACAAATAAAGTGTATTATTATTATTATTATTATTATTATTATTATTATTATTATTATTATTATTATATCACAATATATTCCAGACATCTGAAAGGCAAAAAATGCATTAACTAATTAGCTAATTCACCCTATAGAGTAAACCATGGCCACCAAATCAGTCATAATTATAAGGAAACATTACTTGTGGGAAATTCCCACACTGGGCTATAATTCACCCAACATGCACACACCCCTTCAGCAACGTCCACTTCAAGGGACCAGCTGTAGCCCAGTGTGAGAACCACTGGGGCTGCAGGTACAGTGTTGCACAGGGAAGTGATGGAGAGGAGGAGGAGGAAGAGGAGGAGGAGGAGGAGGAGGAGTGAAGGCCACAGCATAACCAAAATTATCAACAAAGAACAGGCCATGAAAATCAGTGACACGCTGCCTTCTGCTAAACTGCGTCAACAAACTGCCTGTAATCTCGCTGCGTCCGGACAAGAAAAGACAAACACCAAAGTTGCCTGTGGAATGTGAAACGCAGCATATTATATAGTGACACACACATACACACACACATAGAGGAGGCCAGATAGAAAGGCAACTCACGGTGGCCGAGGTGAGGCTGCTGTCGGTGAGCGTGAGGTGGTGCGGCTCCCACCTCCGCAGGAACTTGGAGGTGAGGATCTTGCTGAGGAAGGTGCGCGGATGTTTGACCACGCACACCTGGATGTCGCCCTCGTGCAGCAGCTTGTAGCGCATGCCGCTGCTGCTGCAGTGGTGCAGGCTCCTCTTGCACGGCCCCGCGCTCAGCTTGGTGTTGTTGTTGCCCTCCGACACCGACACCGACATCTCCCCCAGCAGAGGCTTGTTCTCCTCGCACTGATAGAACTGGTTGTTGTGCAGCTCGTTGGCTCCTCCGCCTCCACCACCACCTCCACCACCGCTGGTGAAATCCATAACGCAGTAATCCAACACTTTATTGTCTCCAAATGTTCCTCTCGGTGACTGGGAGGCTTTACGCGTCGAGACGACACAAAGAATCCTACATGTATGTGGAGGAATAGAAATGGATAAGGTCGTTTGGAGAGGAGTGGGGGTTACCTACCTACCGACCGCTACAACACGACCTGAGACACGAGAAGAAACGCCACGAAACAGCGTCTTATAGCAGGATATCCAGACAAGGGAAGCTTTTTATGATATAATCCACCATTTTCCTCCCCAGATATTGTCTCCACGGTGCTCGTCTCGTCTCCTCCACCTCCCAACACCACCACCAGCACCAACAGCGAGCTATTCAGTATGTTAGGGCCATGGCCTTATCCACTCCGTCCGTCTCCAGTGTGCGTAAAAACACAATAATCCACAGCGAGAGACGCACGGGAAGAAGAAGAAGAAGAAAACGGTCTAAAATATCCAATGGCGGCCGTCTTTTAGGCTCCTCCGCGTCGTTTTGTGGTCATTACAAGCTTCACTGGCACGGTTTCCTTTTATTCAGTCTTTTCTTTTCTCCCCCCTATCTATCTCGGTGTAAAGGAGCCAGCTCTCTCTCTCCGGCAGCGTAGCGCCGATTGGTCCGCTGTGGTTCATGTGATACCGGACTGACGTCAATGGGGAGGCGAGCGGATGAGCCCGTCCTGTGTCTTCTGCGCTTGACTGTCTGCCGAGGGCGCACGCTCACCACCCCACCCCCCCCTACTCCTCCTCCTCCCTCTGAGAGAGGAAAAAAAAAAGAGAAACATGGAGGAGGGCGCAGGGACTTCATGAGAATAGTCCTAATTTTTCTGGAAGTGATGCAGCTTGTCGAACATCCACATCATCTCCCAGGGAAGGTGCGCAGACGAGACGAGTTATGACGAGGTGTTGATGCATCAACAGGTAATTGCATTAAAGAGGGGAGAAGCGGTGACGTCACTCAGGTAGAGTTTACTTTAATATTAAAGGTCCCATATTATAAAGAAGTGAGTTTTATACTTTATTTTTTCCCTTTATTCAGGGCTGTTTTCACATATGCAATCCACTGTTTGGAATTACAACAGTATATAAACCAACTTTTAAGTAGATGAGCTTACAGACAAACCCATCAAGTACACTATAGAGAAAACAACCTCAACATTCAGAACCGAAACAAAACCATGAAAAGAAATAACAATAATAATGATAAAAAGAAAGAATAGAGTTAAAAAAAAAACAACAACAAACAAAACAAAAAAAGCACACATAACAAAAAAAAAAAAGTGAGATTTTCATGTTTTTTTATTATAAAGCAGGCTTAAGTCCTATATAAATACTGTGAAAGTATGGAAACACTCAATCCACAGGGAAATACACACAGCCCGTATTCAGAAACTCTGCATTTGAAACAAGCTGTCAGGATTTCTGCCCATTCGTGATGTCACGAATATACAATATTTAGACCCTTGACACAATTTTAAACGTCAACATTGTAAATGTGTCCCAGTTTATTCCCTGTTGCAGTGTATGTGAACGTCATCAGCTGACAGGAAGTACACATGGACCCAAACTGTTGCCTAGCAACGCAATTCTGTTGCAATTCCGTCAAAATGCGCTAAAACGGAGCGTTTCAGACAGAGGTTAAATATACAGGTATATTCAGGCTGACAGTATGAGGAAAATTAAGGTTTTTTTTAGCATTACAGCATGTAAACATGTTCTAGTAGAAACACAAAATACAAGTATGAACCTGAAAATGAGCACGATATGGGACCTTTAATGCCTGCTGATAGAAACCTGCATCATTTATGGTAAACATAATGGGCTGTTAGTATCATGGGGCAAGATATTAAAACAACGTAAAAAAAATAATGATTAATAGATTGCTGAATTTATCACAAGTCATTTTTCCTTATAATTACTGACTGATCGGTGGCCATGGTTTACTCTATAGATATTGCATTTCAGATTTCTGGAATATATTGTGATATGAAGCCAATACATTAAATCCAAACCCAGTACCACTCCCAAATCCCCAGGATGTGTCCTACTCAAACCCCCCAAAAAAGAAAATGCAAATATCACCAAATACCATAAAAGAAATTGTAGACATATCAGTACTCCAATGCCAAGTTTTCTATCACAAATCTTGATATTCTAATGTGGGACAGTCATGTCCAAAATGTGGGACACTGAAAAAGGCCTAAAAATCACCTTAATGAATGTAGGAAACACTCCAGGCTAAATGTGCAATGATCCCATGTTCAGTAATTTACCACTTACAATGTTATTGCTGTTATAAAATCTAGGCTTATAGGTGGATGTTACATGGAGAATCAAACAACATCAAACAAACAGTAGACTATAATAGTTTTAAAGCATTTAGTCATATTAGAAAGACATTAAATAGCCTATATTATCATGTCTGTTATGCAAAGAAAGCCCAATTAAAAGCACAGCTAAACATGCTGTGAATTGCAAAGTTAAAATGTTAAACCATTAAAATGTTTTTATTTCATTATACAGGGAACACATACAACCGTAACAGGCAGAGGGCCTGTTAGAAGCCAACACATCAAACCTTGAGGCAAATTAATGTAACTGGATTTTAGAATTACTGATGTCACGTGTCCCCCAAACTAATTCTACTTATACTGTGTACATTTTATTTACCAAATGGGAGGTCTACTGGAGGTCTACGGGACTAACATTCTGGGGGAGAACGCTAAAGTTTTTATTTACTTATTATTTTGTTTGCCTAAATGTAGTCAAATTTAATTAAGTTTAACCATGGAATCAACTTATAAAAAATACCCACCATATGTGAATTTTAATTGTAGAATGTAAACTCCACAAATGCACAATAAAATAACTGGCATGTCTTTCCATCCTTTTTTTATGCAATTGCGCTGTCTAAAATTTGCTTGGCGTTCTGTCTGAACCAGGGTTATTAGAGTAAACGAAAACTGAGACGAAAATTAAAATAAGCAGTGTAAAATATTGCTAGAAACTGAAACAAAACAGATATGATATCCTTTAAGAAAAACTAATATTAATCAAATAAAAAAATGAACGTTTTAGTTTTTTAGTCTTAGTTTTTTGGACTGCTGGTACCCATTTTAAACGCTAGCTGTCAGTCCTAAATATTGTTCCTTTAAACATTAAACATTATGGCCATTCCTACAGTTCTCCAACTATGTATTTTGTATTTATATGTAGCTACATACTTCTGAGACATTACAGCTGGCCCAAACTAAAACAAACTAAAACTAAATAGCCGATATAAAAAGTAAAACTAAACCTTTCTGAACTGAAACTAAACTAAAACTAGCAGGCACACTCTGAAAACGAAATCGAAACTAAAAGGAAATCGAAAAGTCAAATATAATAAAAACTAATTGAACATTTAAAACTATTATAATCTTAGTCTGAACACACGTTTTATGTTAATTTCAGAGGACTTTTTTTCAATCATTGACCTTTCCTCGACCTATTTGTAATCATATTGTAGTGTGTAATGAATATCACAGCCTCTAGGGGCCATTAGCCGGCTTACCGGTCTCGATGATAAATAGAATTCCACCAGATCAAGTTTGGACTCAGGTTAGCTGAGTTACGGCACAGAGAGAGGAGCACACCTTGCCACACCTCGGAAGATATTTATTGTCTTTGTTATGGATACTTCAGCAGGGCGGATGTTGAACAATACAAGGCCCTGAAGTCATGTCTTCCACTTAAAGAACCATTCCAACGCTAACACTCACTTATAAGTCAGCCAGTGCTCATGTTTCCATCTACTCAAATATATAAGTGGGCCATAGAAAGTTGAGTTATGCTATCAGTCCGGTTGGTTTAATGCTTCCCAGGTTGTTGTTGCTTTAAATAGCGCCTCTAATTAACCAGATTCCAACATCACCTTTTCAATTATTCAGTCATTTTTTCCTGTCAGCATTTAAACAACTTAGGTTGTATATCCTCCTGTCAAAAAGGTCAACAGAAAAGGTAAATGAAATTAAACTTTATTGCTATCGTCACATACATATAGGCTACAAACATGAAACTTGACCTCTGCATTTAACCCATCCTAAGCATTTAGGAGCAGTGGGCTGCTGTAAAGTGCCCGGGGAGATATAAACTGTATATATATATATATACAGTATATGTCAGTTCATTCAAATTACAGAAAAGAAAATCATTAATTTTTGGTTTCATTTATCAAAAATGTTGGGGCTCACATTATTGAAAATGATTTAAAAAAAAAAAAATCTGCAGCAACATGTCCAGGAACAGTGTCACAGTTTTATTTCATGGGGACTGTTTGTTTGGTATAAAGTACATATATAAAAGGAATTGCTATTTTTTCAAAAATACCACAAACTAAATTCCATTCACCTTCATTGTACCGAGGTGGTAGCAGTAAACTCATATGGGTATATAAATACCTGGATATGAGGTGGGATATAACCATTCACATCCCTAAAATACAAACTGAAAAGTGCACTTCAGCTCAAGTGATTATGTTTTATATGTAAAAAATCCTGCTTGATGACATCACTGTTTAGAAGGTCCCAGAGGAACGAACCAGAGGGAGCGAGGCTTTAGAAACACAGGTGAGTGTTAGGGCAGAGCAGCAAGGTGCAACAGTCTGTACTCAATATAACTGACAAGGTTCTAGAGGCTTCGCAGCTTCCCATCCCAAGGGTCCCGACTCACAACAACAACCACCTCAGTGTCAGCTCTGAGGTTTTCACATGTTCCCGCCGGGACGTCCCGCAGTTCTCCTCCAGCCTCTTTTTATTCCGTTCCGCCCCCACAATCCCCCATCAGCAGAGTCCTTCCTGCCGCAGCACCACCCAGTCACCCGGGCACTCGAGCCAGTATTGTTCTGGAGACAAGTTACAACACGCCGAGCAGCCCGCCGGCAGACTATCTGCTGTTGTGTCAACAGTCAATGAAGGCCAAAGGGGAAAGAAATAAGTGCAGCAAGAATGTAATGTGTCATAGAGCCAGACTGAGGTGTTGATTTGGCAATAATGGAAATTATTTTGTTAAAAATCTCACGGTCATACCAAACACTGTTAAATAGAATTAGTAAATTTGTGTATTGAAGATATATGTCAACAATTTAAATTTAATTCTCATGTACATCACAGCATCAATGGACCTGTTACAATTTGATTATATTACAGAACTTATCAATACAATACTGATTGTTTTTTGGAAGCAAGCCCGTAATCTGAAATGATTCCAAAGAAACATTTTGATGAGATTCCGTATGAAATATGAATTAATGATTCTGAAAATAAGTATGTATACATATACATACACGCGCACACACACACACACACATACACATATGACTTAACGACAGAGAAAAGAAACATGATAATGTATGTATGTATGATTGATGCTCTGCTAGTCATACCAGTTGTTAACATTTGTTATTATGCGTTTGTTGTATGTTTGGATTGTTAATGCTCTGTTATTGATTTTTTTGTCTTTGCAAATTAACAGCAGCATTAACAGGCTGCATGCTGTGTTGCATTTTGGGGGATCCATTAGCAGCACAAATGGAATATAATATTCATAACTATGTTTTCATCGTTGTATAGTCACCTGAAACTAAGAATGGTTGTGTTATCGTTAGCTTAGAATGAGTCCTTTATATCTACATATTGAGCGGGTCCTCTTCACAGAGTCCTCCATGTTGCTCCGCCATGTTTCTACAGTAGCCCAGAAGGGACAAACCAAACTCTGGCTCTAGAGAGAGACTTTCACGTTTTTAGGTTACCTGTAAGCCACCGTAGTTCTCCGACACGCTTGTGAAACTGCGGAAACGTGAGCCGCAAAGTGCAAAACAGTGGTACCGCCAGCCGCTGTCGGACTTCCGTTGCTCTTAAAGTAGTGTTATTATGGTATGGATGACCTCTGAGCGAGGAGAACGACGTTACCGCGGTTTTGCACTCGGCGGCTCACGTTACCGCAGTCATGTAAAGGGAGGAGTGAGCAGAGGGGTACTCAGTTGGTTGCAATCTGCAACCAAATCCTAAAAACTGGCCCTTTAAAGCAAACCTTTTTCTCTGAACAGCAGCTTCTGAGGCCTCATGACAACAGTAAATACTAACAGTAGTACAAACAGAGGACTCACTAAGTCATAGCAATGCCTACAAAACAAGTTGTTTGCTAACATTAGCCAACATAAGTTACCAGTCAGACCAAATAAGGCTGACGGTCCAGAACCCCCATGCGTATTAAATTGAGCAAGAATTTTGAATTGAATTTGTAAGAAGAGGATTGTGTCATGTCTTCTTGGCTAGTCCTGCTTCAAGTGGAAAAGCCCCTGGAGCAGATTTTAGACCATGATGAGCAAATCTGAAACTATGACACATGTAGAGACTGAGAGCAAATGATCTCTGTGTAGCACTGTACCACACAGCTGACAGTTATCTATTATTATAATCAGCCTAACACTCCGTTATTCCCATTGACAACCAGTGTAGCATTGGTCAGTTATGGCAATTATTAGCCGTACAGTATCTCAGCGTTAACCTAGTTGTGTACCAAATTCCAAAGTGCCGTGTCAGCAAACCTTTCCCCGCATCACACCAGTCACAAGACCCAGGTTAGCTGGAATCTGGGAGCGGTCACGAGAACTGCTCACGTTAACTGAATTACCCCCGTCCTGGTCACGTTACGTAGTCCCGTTTGTTAATCTCCTGTCTAGACTTTTCTCGACCAATACGCACAAACAACGTATACTGCTCATACACATAAACCCAGTGAGACCTTCAATTTACTGAACTCATTTTTACCATGTTCACATTTAAGACATAAAGCATCTGTTCATGTTCAGCATACATTCAAATCAATCAGAAGCATTTTTGCAGAAACACAAATTAATGTGGAGAGCAGTATATTAAATGCTTACTAATGGAAAGAAGACTGATCTTTGATGAAGGTCTGAACTGCTGCATTCTAGCCCTGCTAATGGCAAAGTGAAAAGACTGCTTGTGATGCTGTGTTCACACTGCTAGCGTCATGGCCAGCGTGGCCAGCTACATTGTTGCTGAGTCACTGTTGAAGTACGTAGTTATGTCGTTAAATAGCACTGGGAACTGGCTAACGGCATCTTTTTAGATGGAACGTAATAGGGTGAAACAAAAACATATGATTGGTTGACGCTTCACCGTGTCACTCGAGTGCTGAAAATAAGTTTGAGACCAGATCAACCTTATTTGTAGCGCGTCATGCCGGTCACGCCAGCCGATTAGACTGTTGTCAGGCTATTAACCCTCTGAGACCCACAATAGACCTGTTCTAGTCTTTTTTAGGAGGTACAGGGGGTCTTTAGGGGGAGATAGCAGGTCAACAGTAGCTGTCACATAGAAGTGGTGTACATCATCTGAAAGCTGGGAACCTGAAGATTAATTTGAGATGTAGCTCAGCACTGTGTGTCAAGTTCTTCTAGTCAGGAATCAGAAATAAACATGAATTAATTAATTACTTAATTATTTAAGTGTATAAGGGTTTAGAACATTATGATATAAGTATATGATGGTCATCCCCATGCTTTATTATGTCTCATAAGTTGTTGCAGCAATTTGTGGGTTGATACCATTTGTTAGACAGTTTTGGTGCTGAATTTAACCAATTTTTACCACTTGAGAATTTATCAAAATGATCAATAATCCTCCAGAATACCACATTAAGACACCAAGACCTTGAGGAACACCATAGAAAAAGCCATGCTGTGATTTGGGATCAGAAACTTTTGACATTTGGAGATTTCTGCAAGAATTGCATTTATCGGCGATTGGATGGCGAGCACTTCTGTTGAGTAAACTGCTCAGAAACCCCCTTATTGTCAATCTAGCAAGGAAAGCCATCCATCCTCTGAATGCTCTAGGTCTGTAGTTTGTGGCTGTACAGTTTCATGAGGCTGTGATTATCCTAGAGGTCACCACAGGTCATTTTATACAGTGAGGTCAAGTTTAAAAAAAATGGTCTCACTACAATGAAATGGCTCCTATGGGGACTAGCATCATCACACATGAATACAGTTGGGCTCATTGGATCCACAAGAGTCTCAGCTTTACAGTGATACCCAATTTATGAAATTCAAGACTGTTTAGGGACCCCAGTATGAAATATTCAAATGCACCATAACACCACAAAAATAACACATTTATACTGCATGAAAAAAAACTGCATGTGATTATCATAAAGTGGGCATGTCTGTAAAGGGGAGACTTGTTGGTACCCATAGAACCCATTTTCACTCACATATCTGGAGGTCAGAGGTCAAGGAACCCCTTTGAAAATGGTCATGCCAGTTTTTTCCTGGCTAAAATGTAGCCCAACTTTAGCCTCCTTCCCGACAACCTAGCATGATATGTGATATCTGTAGCTTCATTCTAGCCCTAGAACCGAACCTACTAGAGCCTCTGAAAGACAGTAAAATCAGTCGGGATCCAGGGGGTTTAAATAGGCATTATCAGTCGCTACAAGCCCTATAGATGTGGGTCAATAGGGGCATGTTACACCCGATATTAGGTTTTATCATCTATTCACATGGTAGATCACTGAAAGAAGGTATAAAAGAAGACGACAGCGACCGTAGTCATTCTGACAGGAGCAGAAGAGGAAGTCAGGCGCTGCAATATAGACAAAACACAGGGTTTTCACCCGAGACACTGGAGTTCACATCCAAACCAACAATGTGTAGTTGTCTTAAGTGTGTGATTAAGCTGATGTATTAACTTCATAGTATCTAAATTACTCAAAATATAAGGTGACTAAAAATGGCAACCATATTTTCAGTTTCGGCAACCAAAAGCTGGTGCCTGATTGCCAGCCTGTCAACCACTTGTATAAGTTAGTGTTGAGCCCTGAGCTTTCAGTATTCTGTTGTACATCATAGAATGGGCAGTACCAGGATGACTTTAACAGATTATATTGGAGTTAAATCTTAGCCTGAGTCTTTGATCAAAGTCTAGCTCTCAGAATAATAATTATCAGCACTTGGGCCCAATTCCACTCCTCCCCTACACCCTCTCCCTACCCACTTCCACTCTGTTTGCGCATTCACGTGGAGGGTCCGCCATATTAAGGGCCATCCCAAACCAATTAGTAGAGAGTGGAAGTGGGTTATAAAACCCTCCAACAGCGAGCTGCATCGATGCCGACTTAACCAGCTGCCCTTACTGACGACGTGCAACTCCATTTAGTGTTCGTCATGGAACACGATCTAATGTCAGTTCCTGTGACTACCGGTACAAACATTTACTGTAAACTGCTCAAACTAAGACAGACATTTACTTTATTCTACTTTATTGTCATGAAATATACTCGTGTGTAGTCTAGAAAACGATAGACATCTTCATTAGATTGTAAAGTGTTGTATATTTATACATATATATATATATACAACATATATTTATTGTTTTTTGCCCCTATCAGCAGCTATAACCCCATAATTTATTATATCTTCAACAGTACAATAATTTAGTGCAAAAATTCAGCTGTGCAATAATCTGGTTTACGCCGGCATTAACACTGCGTTTATTTAAACAGTACATTTAAACTAACATTTGTATTTATTTATACTGTTCTCTTTTTATGCACTTTTAAGCATTTCTATTCTAGATTGGGAGCAAAACGTAACTCAATTCCCCCCCTCCGGGGATCAATAAAGTATTTCTGATTCTGATATTTATTTCCTGGCCGGAGAGAGGGAAGTTCGTCCCAAAGTGGCCGCTGCATTTATACCCTCCACCTTAAAGTAGGTGCTTCATTGAGCTGTGAGTGTGACTACAAACGGAGTTCACTCCACCACGGAGTGGGAGGGTGGAGGGACCGGATTGGAATTGGGCCTTGGTGTTTGGTCGCATCCAAACAAAAAATAAACAGAAAGAAATGGTATAAGACATGTAGCTGACCACATTGGTGTTTTAATTCCTTTGACGTAAATGAATGACACTCATCTTACAAAACTTCCTCATGCATCAGTCACGAAAGTACAAACTGAAACAACAGTTTCAACTCCCCGTCTTTCAGTTTAGACTGCTGTTATTTTCCATCATGGTGTACGTGTATCACAACACAGACAGTCAGAAGGTGGTAACACAAGAAGAAGTGTTCTCGGTAACTTAATGTGGTATTTACTGTAAATGATCAGACACTATGGAACGTTAAGTGCAAAAATGATGAAACACAACATTGACAGCCAGGCCTCAGTAGACAGGTCCTCCGGCTATTCTGAGCCTGACGATGAGGTCCAGGAAATCCTTTATTTCAGCCGGTGTGTCATACTAGTGTGAGCACATACTGTCTGGGAACTGTTCTTTTTCTCACATGTAGGTTTCAACTGAGGTTTTGACACCTTGGCAATACTAACTGAAATTTAGCTGTTGCCTGATGGTAGTCTGTATTATGAGACCTGCCTATAAATTCATAGCTTAATATAGTGTAGGGCTGACAATATCAGATTATCAATACACGATTATTGATATCATCGCAATATCTATGCACAGTTTTTAAAAATCATAATGCTATCAATCAAATCTTTATCATTTAACTTTGTTTATTGTGAGTTTTGTCTCAGAGAGAGAGAATCTGTAACCATAACTGTATATATAAAATGATTTAAGAGGCTCTGGATTATTTACACAATATTATCATATGTGTATTAGTAACATTGATATCAATATTTCATTTTTAGATATCTGGGTTATCGTAAATACCAGTATATTGCGACACCCCTATGTGGGAGTTACACTATGACTTAGTAATAACACGTTTCAGTGGTTACAAAGTGGAGTTAAAGCAGCAGTGGGTAAAAATGGAGCAAATATGATTAAAAAAAGTTATTTTTATAAAACGGTCACTATATCCTGACAGTAGTGCATGAGAGAAGTAATCTGAAAAAAAAAAAAAAACATGTTCCTCGGTGTCCTCCGGTGCTCCTAATGGCATCTGCAAGATTTCACAGACCGGAGGAAAACAAGCAGTCAGAGCTGATCTGGAGTCTGCCGTCCAGCTGCCGTCTATGAGAGCCGGCTGTCAATCACTCGCAAACTAATGCTAATGCGAGTGATTGACAGTTGTCTCCCTTTTTTCACACAAGAACATATGAATATACAGTTTTTGTATAAATTGTATATAAGGTTTTTGTGATTAACAAGAACAATTTAAGACTATTTGGTATTGACCTTTATTTATTTATCAGAGCTCAGCTGGAAGTGTCTTGTGTGGAATGTGTGTGAGGTGTATTGCCTTTCGGATATTATGAGAGGTGTGTTTGTATCAACACTCCGTAAGCTCCACTGGGTGTGTGTCTACTTTGTAGGTGCTGCCCCTGAGCTTAGGACAAACAGTAGCAGCTGTAACTTACACAGAACAAATGGGGTCAAGGGATACCAAAACTGTACCGACTGGAAGGCCAGGTCAGAGGTTCACATCCAGCAACTCAAGAGTGTCACTCGCAGCAACGTCTGTTTCTGAACAGGCTGGGCCCAGACAGCTTGGTCAACAATAATGCCGACTATCAAGTAAAGTGCTTGTGCTCCAACGTGCAAACATTCAGTTAGTAGGGCTGGGACGATTCACCTATCTCACGATTCGATACTATCATGATACTTGGGTGCCGATTCAAATTGTATTGCGATTTTTAAGTATTGCGATTCTACAAGTATTGCAATTCAATATTGTGATTTTTGTTATCTTTTTTAACACTAGACCATGGGAAAAAGTTGAATCATACACTTCCAGGTACTTTTAATTTGGAAAATCTCTAAATGAATCCAGTAAAAATGTTTGATTTTCAGCATGTATGTAGTCAGAGATGTCCTGAAGTCAAATATATCAGTCATTGTCAGGAATGATTTATTACATTTTTTCCAGCAACCCAAAAATCAAAGAATAAAGACATGTCTCTCACAAATTAGTGGTATTTTATTTTTAATTTATAAGGGACATGTAGTGTTTTATAATTCTGGTGAATATACTCCAATCAATCTTATTTCCATATATGTATTTTGTATATACAGTTCCCTTTGTTAACACCTTATTTTGAAAAGCGGACGTAGCCCCACGTGTATACTTCCTCTAACTTCTCCAAGGTGGTCTCTAGCTCTCCCGTCAGCTCCGTTCTCTTTATACATCCATGGTCAGCTCCATCGGGGCTGTTTGAATGCATTTAAAATAAATATCAGTATATGGGTGCTCTACAGTTGCAGCGTCGGCCCATTTGACCACGGAGATGAGAGCGACGGCCGGCTCGACCGCACGTTACCGCGATACGATAACGTTTCCTGTCCGTGACAGAGTTAGCATGCAGCTTTAGCCGTGATGTCTAGCTCTGCTTTTCCTGCAATGTGTGAAACCCAAAGTGTTTCCATACTTTACTGGATGTGTAGTGTTTACCACGTTGGATTTAACATGTGAGGTTGTATCCACGCAGACCCTCCAAAATTTTCTACTTTCTCGTTTCGGGGCTCGCGGCGGCCAGCTGGTTTGTTTTGGTTGATACGGAATGGATTTGACCTCACCTTACTCAGACTACAACAATAAAAGCGGTACCTTCCTTTTACCTCTGCATAGACTCAAATGAAGCAAATCTATAGATTCTGGCATTAAAACATCTATTTCAAAATTGTAAAAAAAAAAAAAAAAAATCGGGATACATAGGTGAATCGATTTTTTCTTCCCACCCCTATCAGTTACTGTGGAATACACTTCGGTGAAAATGGGGAAGTGGTCTGTCCAGGCGTGAAGGAGATTCTGTCACTGAAACAAGTTACTCAGTGAATGTTGTTATTCTAGTCTCTGTGAATCCATCCTCAGATCCTCATCCATTCTATGCATAAATGACCAATCTGTACAATGCAGTCTGGGATTAGTTTGTGATTTAAATTTTGGATGTTCCTATTTTTCATCATCATCTTCTTCTTCATGTAGTGATTTTCAACATCGTCCATAATTAATTATTTGCATAGCTGGGGTTTTAATCTGCAGGCAGAAGAATCTAAAGTGTCAGCAGAGCAGAGGTTTCAAGTGACAACCATTAAAGGCAGTAAAGGTCCTTACACACTGTGTGATTTTGGCCTGTACAGGACGAAACGGACAATTGTGAGAGAAATGTGGTGAAACATTGTTGGCCGATTTACAGCTTTGGCGACCAAAGACAGCCAACAAGTCCACAGACATAATTCCTACAGCCGCTAGAGGGCTTTGTCATTTGGACGTAAACAAAATGTTGTTTTTGACATTCGCTGAAACATGAGAGTCCTGTACTACGAAGAGAGTTCAACATACCCAGGGTATCTTCTCGTTATCTGGCTTAACTAACCCTAACAAACGAGATCCCGCTAAGCGGTCTATTCAGTAGGCGGTGCTTTTATACGAGTTGATCTCTTATCTGGAAAATAACAGGAGCAGGTTAGGTGTTCAGCATCAGTTACCATGGCGATCTACACCAGTAAGAAGTGAACCGCCGTCGTAGGGCTGAAAACCCTGAAGGGTTAGCCCTGAAGTTACATCGCTAACCCCAAATCCTGCTTCATAGTACAGGCCTCTGATACTGTTGTTTTTCTTGAGCATTGGCATAAAAATTCTGCCAGTCAGATGTGACTGCTCCCGAGACCCTGCGTCTATAAACCATCCAATCAGAGTACAACATGAAGCAATGCAGAATACACTGGCCAATGTGATTTTGTCAGCACCTCAAAATAGCCACTATAGCCACAACGTTTTTTGTTTTGCTGCATTTCAAAACTAGAGAGAGGCACGGATGGATGACGCATGTTGGTGTTGATTACATTACAGCACTACAATTTACAAAGTCTGACCCAGTCTGGTCCCAAAGTTGATACGGTCTAGTCGGACACAGAAATTGCGCCTCGCACAGTGTGACATGCAATGAACCCATAAGATCATTATTGTGCAGAAGACCCCACAGCTTTCCGATTCTAGGGGACTGACAACAAAGTCTCACTTCCCACTGAAGATTTATATAAATAAAAGATTTACAACCCTTAACCTCCACTGCAGTTGTTGCAAATATATGATTATGTCGTTTACGATTGGCCAGAAAGATGAACAATACACCACTAAACAACATAATACATCCTAAAATACAAATTGCAACTAGGGATGTTAATAACTAACCGTTTAACCGTTAACCAACATTAAGAATTTTAACCGATTAACGCTATCGGTTAAACGGTTAAAAGAAATTGTTAAAAATTAATTAAAAAGCAGAGTAAAACTCAGAGGAGCAGCTCGTCACTTTAAGGAGAAAAGCTGGTCCACCTCAAAAGCCCATCTTAAGAGAGTCTGAGCCGGAGTTACAGATACAGGAAGTTGGCTCGGGTCTTGAGGAGTTGTAGCATTTATTTACCGACAAATAAACTGTACACACACTGCTACAGCTACGTTCACAGCTACAACGCCACCGACAACCTCACACTCACCGCCGCCACACACACACACGGTCTGTCGGACACTCGCTAACGTTACGCCGCGCTGACAGACCGTATGTGTGAGACAACGGTGAGCACGAAGCCACCAGCAACGCTACAGCTGCTAATGTAGCACAAACCAAACAGACAAGGTCTGTCGGACACTCGCTAACGTTACGCCGGGCAGAAACACAGCTGACAACCTCGCAGCTAAATAATGTCGTGGAGACAAAATGGCTGCATGTATCCACAACATTACACGCAGCATCATGGCCGCTACAGTAACTCTCCCGGACGGGTGAACTGGGTACTCAGTTGTCTGTTGTGCTCAAACACTGAAGCTGGCGCACCGCTGCATGCGACGCACTAATCTTGTCGGTTAACGGTTAATAATCGGTTAACGAGGGTCGGTTATCAGTTAACATTTTTTTTTCAAAATTAGCATCCCTAATTGCAACACAGCAGTGCTTTTATTATCTCAATCATAATCCCTCATGTAATAATGTGGTAGTCTGTATCAAGTGTTGTTTACAGTAGGGAGAACAGATTACCAGTAAACATCAAAAATGATGCACGGCCATTAAAATAAAAAGCAAAAAAATAAAAATAAAGATCAAACCCCACATTAGAAAGAAAAAAAATATATTAAGGTTTATAAAAAATGGCATTAAAAAAAAGGGTTTAAAAGATGACCTTTTGTCCCGTCAAGTCTCAGTCAAATATAAACCCCTGAACCAAGAGTCACAATCCTCAATATCTAGCAACTTTAAAATCCCTAAACCCAGTCCTACAGCAGGTAGAAAGTACCAGTGTGCAAAAGTGGAGTGTGGAGCCGACACAGGGCCACTGGCTGGTGTCCCCGAAGTCAGACTCTGATTCGGAATATGCCCTGGCTCAACTGAAGGCGGAACAGTCGACAGTTGGCAATACGAAGGGCGGCGCAGGCCGTTTTGGAGAGGTCGGTGGGTAACATAGGCTTGGTGGAATGCCACGTCCCAGTGCTGCGGCGAAACTCACGGATGTAGTCGAAGCTTGTTCCTGTGTGCACATTCAAATATTGACGTTACTGTACAGTAACCTCATCAGAACTCTGTGCTTGTTTTATCTGGTTTCCTCTTACTGACCTGTGTCTAGGTCTCCCACAACGTAGATGCAGGCTCCGATGGGCACAGCACCGTAAACGAAGGATGAGCTGGTCTGGATACACAGGCTCTGGTCATCTAGGAACATCCACCTGTGCCCATCATAACACAACATATATGGGTATCATAAACAATTATGGGAAAAAAACACACATTTCTCTGTATTTTCATTGACGACTTTCTTGATGATCCATTCAGTATTTATTTCTTTGCACTATTTGTATTGTTTATAATTTCCAGAACACTTGATTTGTATATAGAGGTTATATTTTATTATTTTATTGTTGGCCATTTTTATATATATTTATATAATATTTATGTATACACCTACTTTTCCACTACTGTGTACATAACAGTAACTTGTCTATTGCTCACTTTTATTTGTCCAGCTTTGTTGTCCTTGTTATTTCTATCTCTGTGTAAGTACACTGAGAGAGCTACATAAAACCAGAGTCAAATTTCTTGTGTGTATGTACTTGGCAAAATAAATCTGATTCTGATTAGCTTCTTGATTTAAAAAAAATGTAGGAGAGGGATATTTGTACATTTTGTTTCCATTTTGACGACAACATAAGCAGGTATTTGATTACACAATGTGCATTCTATACTTTTTTAACCTTCTTTATTGATGCCCGTGTGTCAATTCAAAAAGGAAATAAATAAAAAATATATTACATTCCATATACATCTCCAGAGCTGGATTATAAAGAATGGCAAGTAGGGCTGTGCATTGGCAAGAATCTGGCGATACGATACGCATCGTGATACAGGGGTTACGATTCAATATATCGTGATATATTGCGATACTGTAAGTAAGGCGATATATTGCGATTTTATTAAAATCTAATTTTAGGAAAACTGTCATAATATAAAGAACACACCACCACATGCAAAAAATCTGAGTTAAAAAAGTATACTTTTTTTATGCAATCAGAACAGTGAGATCTGCATTTGCATTTATCACAATCTCTGTAACATCCAACATCATAGCTCTACTCTGAGAGGGCACAGACACAGAGGGTGCATCTCTTTGCAAATGAAATTAAGTATTAACATACAGTGTTTTTGAGAATCGATACCGTATCACAAAACATAATATCGCGATACTCGATATTTTCTTACACCCCTAATGGCAATAGCTGATATTTTGTACTTTTATCAATTTCATCTGAAAACAGGTATTCCAAATTTACAAGTATTCAGTGTTCTCCCAAGAACTGTATTCTGGTCACGGAAGAACAGCCTACAAAACACTATGTGGTACCTGATGGGAGTCCGATAAATAATGAACTTTTAGAAAGTCCATGCGATATAGTCAAAAGCTCCAAAACTGCAACTAAATGGTCCTTGTGGTGAGATTGTTTTTCTCAACTGCTGTTTCCAAGGTCAAGAATGATCTTTGACACTCAACATTTAAACCATAATGGGACACGAAAACCCAGAAAAATAGTAGTAATAATAATGTATTCAAATCCTTCAGAAGCAGTGCTCCATACTGACCTCCTCATCTCGTCATGGTAGAACTCAGACTTGCAGGTCATCATCTGTCTTTGCTCGGGGTTTTCGTTTTCCTTGCTTCTAACTCCGCCGAACACGTAGAGCTCCTGGCCGACGCCACACGCCACCGACCCAAACCTGACCAGGAAAATAATCAATTGAGAAACTATTCATGGATAAAACAACCAGACAGGAATGTCTCCTATTGGCTAATTCAGCAAATGTAATTCCTTCATTTGTCAAGGAAGGAACGTGCGGAGGAGAGTGTACGGTTTGGGGACCTCAGAATTGCGTCTCTGCTCTTTGCAGATGATGTGGTTCTGTTGGCTTCATCGAACCGTGCTCTGAAAACCTTGGACTGCTCCCTCTGGGTGGGGAGTGAGTTACTGCCCCAAGCGAGGGAGTTCAAGTATCTCGGGGTCTCGTTCACGAGTGAGGGAAAAATGGAGCGGGATATGGACAAGGGGTCCGGTGCGGTGTCTGCAGTTATGCGGGTGCTGTACCGGACCGTTGTGGTGAAGAGGGAGCTGAGCCGGAAGGCAAAGCTCTCGATTTACCGGTCCATCTACGTTCCAATCCTCACCTACCGCAGATACAAGCAGCCAAAATGAGCTTCCTCCGTAGGGTGGCTGGCCTCAGCCTCAGAGATAGGGTGAGGAGCTCAGACATCCGGAGGGAGCTCGGAGTAGAGCCGCTGCTCCTTCGCGTCAAAAGGGGCCAGCTGAGGTGCTTTGGGCATCTGATCAGGATGCCTCCCGGACGCCTCCCTTTGGAGGTTTTCCGGGCACGTCCAACTGGTAAGAGGCCCCGGGGTAGACCCTGAACACGCTGGAGAGATTATATATCTGGTCTGGCCTGGGAACGCCTCGGGGTCCCCCAGGAAGAGCTGGAAAATGTTGCTGGGGAGAGGGACGTCTGAAATTCCCTGCTAAGCCTGCTGCCCCCGAGACACGGCCCCGGATAAGTGGAAGAAAATGGACAGACGGATGGGTGGATTTGTCAAATCCTAACAAATCAAGACACTTTACGTTGCTCACAATGACATAAAACATCTGGACATATCAAAGAGACACCACGGTCTAAATGGTTAAGCAAAATCTCTGACTGTTGACAAATGTATTTTGTCACACTGTATATATACAGTATACATATAGATTGTCATTGTCTCCTATTTTGATATATCAAAAGTTAAGTCCATCAGGTTAACAACTAATAGCTTGGACCAAAGAAAAACCAAGAAAAAGACAAAATTGAAGAGATCTTAACTGATAGAAGCAAAGTTATAAAGAAGCTCCTTGAAGTGATGTTTCAAGTAGACATTTGGGTTGAAAGTGGTGCCAACAAAAAAAGGGGTAACCCTCCAAGGTATGATGTCGCACACCTCCTTCAGGGTTCAGTCTATACAGTACATTAGCTTGATTTCAACCTATTTCCCTCGTACATAAATTGTACTACGAATCCAGAGATAATAGTGACTGAATGTTGAATGTTTCTTCACATCTCAGGATCACATGTTCAGCTATGACTAACGAGCGTACACGGTGTGACTCAACATCCTCGGTTATAGTGACTTCATCATTCTGAGCAACATTTTGATACGGGTGCCATGATTTCAGTACGACTGTGGTCTCGTTAGAGAGAAATTAGACTGAAAACAATGGAGACGTGTTTCATTTCCTGTTGTGCAATAAAAACAAGTACAAAGTATCACAGGCTGAAGTTAAATGTTTGTGTTATACAGCAACTGCGTGTAATGTGACAACAGTATCTTCGATGATGACAGAAAACAGAAGATAAGAAAATAACATGAGAAGGAGAAAACAAATATTGGCCTTAAACTGACTTGGATGTCAGCAGATCAAATCATAGATCCTCTTTCTTTTGTGTTGCTCAGACCACAACAGGTAATGCAATGAGAGTATATACAGTATATAGTAGTAGTTGTATTTACCTTCTCTCTTTCAGAGGACAGAGGCCTGTCCACTGCAGGGTTTTGGGGTCATAGCATTCAACAGAGTCAAACAACTTCCCGTAGGAGCCCCCACCTATGGCATAGATCTTCTTATTCATGGAGGCATAGCAGCCGACCTGAAGGAGAAGACAGACACGGACGTACAAGTCACAGCATGTGGGGTGAGGTTCACTGTGGAAAATTAATCATGTGGTCTGTGGGGTTGTAATGGCCCTGAGCCCATTCTCCTTGGCCATTTCAGTTACATTGTTATGTGTGTGTGTGTGTGTGTTCCACTGTCCACACAAAGATAACTGTTTGGTGTGAGAGACAAAAAAATAGGCAACAACCAAATAAGGAGGCAGGAAAAGGCAGTTTTCTATGTTGGTGATCTAATACATGCAACAACACAGCAGCAACAAAAGTATTTTACTGGCATTCTTTGCCTTTGTTTTGATAGTTCCAGGAAATGAGGGGAGAGAGAAGAGCGATGACATGCAACAAAGGTGCCCTCATTAACACTAGACCATGGGAAAAAGTTGAATCATACACTTCTTCTAGGGACTTTTACTTTGGAAAATCTCTAAATTAATCCAGTAAAAATGTTTGAGTTTCAGCATGTATGTAGTCAGAGATGTCCTGAAGTCAAATATATCAGTCATTGTCAGGTATTATTTATTACAAATTAGTGGTATTTTATTTTTAATTTATAAGGGACATGTCATGTTTTATACTTCTGGTGAATATAATCCAATCAATCTTATTTCCATATATGTATTTTGTATATACAGTTCCCTTTGTTAACACCTTATTTTGAAAACCGGACGTAGTAACACGTGTATACTTCCGCTAACTTTGTCAAGCTTAGTCCGTCGCTACGTTACCGCGATACGGTGACGTTTCCTGTCCATGACAGAATTAGCATGCAGCTTTAAACCATGATGTCTAGCTCTCATGGATCACGGATTGAAAGAGTATTTTACCGTTGCGCACCAAGTGCCAAATATTGCGCAAGCACGCAACTTTTTCCATAAATGTTCTGTCATGTCTGAAAGAAGCTGTAAGAAACATCACGTCACTCATGTTTGAATAACAAAAAGCCATCACTTTAACAGATAGATGAAGCCGGCAATGATAATGTATTCTATGTCTGAAAAGGGCTCTACTTGTAAGATTGCCGTTGTGACTTCTACGTAAAAGTGACTGGGGTGCTTATCAGACATGAAACAGACATATTAAATTGCTGTTAGATTAACGTAAAGGGGTGTTTGTCTGAAAGGGTGTTATGACCATAGACATATATACATAGACGCCACACTGACTCCTGGATCGTACGTCAACGTGGGCGCCATATTGGACCGGGCAAGACTGGCCCGTAAACAAATACAATTGAACGAATGAGCTGCCGTTTTTATGGATAAAAAGCATAAGAACGTCTACATTTCTCAACTGATTTCAACGAGTCGTTATTATATTAAAGGGTTTATGATCTACGAGGAGTAATGTTAACGTTACAATTTTTTTTTAAAGATTTTGCCCGGTCCAATATGGCGCCCACGTTGACGTATCGCCGCAACGGACTGAAGCATCCAATTCGGCGTCTCTGTATATATGTCTATGGTTATGACTCTCCAACAGATCTAATTTTAGTCACATCGATATGTACAATGAATTCATTCCTTCATGCAGGCTGTCACCTTCCCCTTAATTACAACAAAGAATTTAACTCTACACAACGAGAGTATGCTGTATGTAACGGCATTGTTCCACCAGCAGTTGTAAGCGATGTAATTAAATCATGTGTGTCCAGTGTAACTCGGTGAGACCAAACAAGTCAAGTGTTGGAGTAAAGCAGCCGGGGCAGTTGCATGTGAGAAAGAGCTAGTACACCAAACAGAGGTCATGTTGGTCATGTGGACGCAGTTTGTCTTCAGTCAACATGACATGATGCAGGCCAAAATGAAGCTAAATGTATATACTCTCACTAACAGCAGAGTAGCGCGGCGTCATTGGGGAGTTCTCAGCACAGTGTGTGTGTGGCCAGTGTGCAGGAGAGAGCGAAAAAGACTGTCATGCACACAGGGAGTGAAGTAATCGGTGAATGTTCGTTTTGAGCTACAGTTTGTCAGAAAATAAATGTTACAGCTCCTCAAGCACCAAGCGGAGTTCAGAGTTTTGTTTACCAGCAGCTGAATAGAATAACACAGACGTTAGTCCTGAACTGAGCTACCGCTTCACCCTGGAGCTGTAAAAGAGTCTCCCCTGCTCCATGACCACAGTCTAGAGGCTGAAGCAGATCCTTTAAAGCTGCAGTAGGTAACAAGTTTTTGGCACCATCGGGCAAAGTGTTCTGAGAGAAAACTAGACTTCTGCACCTCCTCATGGCTCTTTTTTCAGGCTTTAAAAAAATCTAGCCTGTGACAGGAGACTTTGGCCAATCACAGGTCATTTCAGAGAGAGAGAGCGTACCTATTGGCTGTGCTCCGGCTGGTGGGCGGGGCTTGGTATTTCCTCAACTGATCTCAACATGGCTGCCGGGTCACAAACTTTCTCATTTTACAGCTAAACAGTACACCACAAGATGTTTCTGAGAATATTTGAGGAGAGAAATAGACATTACAGTAACAGAATATTGATTCATATTTGATCAGCGCTGCCTAGTTTGGCCGTTAGGAGCACCGGAGGACACAGAGGCACTTGATTTTTTTCAGATTACCTGTCTCATGTACTACTGTCAGGATATAGTGACCATTAAAATTACTTTTTTTTTTTTTTAAATCATATTTTCTCCAATCCCGCCTACTGCTGCTTTAACTACTGAATATGTTAAATAAATACTTCTCAGTCACAAGACATGATTTTCGGTGTAGTTTCAGTACAACGAGTTAATAACATCTCCCCTGTGAGGGCTGAGAATCTTGTGCACAAGTGTATTAACATATTGTTTATTAATCATTACTTAGGTTCAACGTGACTGACTTTTAGGTGATATTGCCCAGCCCTACTATATATCTGATATTATAGAATTTATAACATTACATTCAACAATAAAGTGAGGATATAAAGGTTACTACTGTGTTGTGACATTATTGTGTCCCGGTCGTCAACTGTGTTACAGGTTCTACTATTCTGTCAGTGTAATATTTGTATGTGTTATTACCTTGCGGATCATGGTCATACTGGTCTGCATTTTCCAGGTATTGAAGTGAGGATCAAACACTTCAACAGTGATCAGCTCTATTTCTTTGGTCTCTCCTCCGAGAACATAGATCAGACCGTCCAGCTCCACCACACCAAAGTTCTGACGAGTCTAGTGACAAGATAATCAAATCACAGCGATGTCACGCACATTCAGTTACATATAAGCCCCTTTTTTTGGGCTCAAATGCTCCATCCACCTGTGTCTTGAACATTTGAAATCACACTTAAAGCTTTGACACCAAGCTTTGCTTTTATGTCTCCAACAGCATTTTTTGATTTGCATTTTAGTGGTTTACATTATATGACTTGAATCTGATATTCTATCAAAACATTAACAATATATTGAAGTTAGATTTTCATATATACAATGAGTATTGTTTAGAGTGTTCAACAATGTATAGTCAACATATAATGTGAATGACACCACTTTTCTCTACAGAGTTTAAGCAGATGACTGTGAATGTGTTGTCGGTGTCAAATCTGCTTGTACTACCAAATAGGTATTGTAGCTCTGCTGGCACCTAGTGGTCATGAAGTCAAATTGTAGAAAAGTCCAAGAGCAGCTGCAGAAATGCACTTCATATGGTGGATTGATCATTTATCCTGCTTTAAAACCGTAAACAGCAGCGAATTCCAATAGCAAAAATGATCATTTTCAAATCTTTAAGTGTCTATTTCGTAGAAAAAATGAGAAAAATCTCCTGCAAAGATCACTCTCAGTTGTTTATATACTTAATAATAATGATCATTTTAACTCCTGAAACCTCAGGAGAAGCTTAGTTAAAGAAAGGGGCGAGCATACCTGCAGCATTGGGGGTATGGGGCTCCAGGTGTTGGAGTCAGGGTCATATTTCTCTCCACTGTCTAGGAGTGTGTTTTGTTCGTCTGTTCCGCCCATCACAAACAGAAAACCCTCTAACAGACAGGAAACACAATGTCATTACGCATTTGCTGGATCTGCCGTTTGCACTAAATACGAATTCTCATAAGCCCTAATCCTGATGAAAGAATCATTCATTCAAGTAATTCATGACATGAGTTACAGATGTATTTTCTGCATCACTGTAGTTATGGTGTATGTATTTTCCTGGCCTAGCCAACACTGACCGGCAGCGACCACCCCGTGGCCGAAGCGGGCGACACTCATTGGCTGCAGCTCGACCCAGGCCTGTCTGTTGGTGTCGTAGAGCGGACACATGCAGCGCGTAGCAGCAGTTGGCTTCCTGGTTCTGTAAAGGACAAAAACCATCAGACCAGACAGGATGTGAGAAGACCACGTGATCTGAGTGAACTCTAGGGCTGGGGTGATTCACCCATCTCCTGATTCGATACTATCATGATATCTGGGTGCCAATTCGATATGTATTGCGATTTTTAAGTATTGGAATTCTACAAGTATTGCGATTCGATATTGCGATTTTTTATTTTATTTTAACACTAGACCATGGGAATAAGTTGAATCATACACTTCTAGAGACTTTTACTTTAGAAAATCTCTAAATCAATACATTAAAATGTTTGATGTTCAGCATGTATGTAGTCAGAGATGTCCTGAAGTCAAATATATCATTGTCAGGAATTATTTATAAAAACATGAAGACATTTCCCTCACAAATTAGTGGTATTTTCTTTTTAATTTATAAGGGACATGTAATGTTTTATACTTCTGGTGAATATAATCCAATCAATCTTATTTCCATACTCTGTATGTATTTTGTATATACAGTTCCCTTTGTTAACACCTTATTTTGAAAACCGGACGTAGTCCCACGTGTATACTTCCTCTAACTTCTCCAAGGTGATCTCTAGCTCTCCCGTCAGCTCCGTTCTCTTTATACATCCATGATCAGCTCCATCGGGGCCGTTTGAATGCATTTAACATAAATGTCAGTATATGGGTGCTCTACAGTTGTAGCGTCGGCCCATTTGACAACGGAGATGAGAGTGACGGCCGGCTCGACCGCACGTTACCGCGATACGATAACGTTTCCTGTCCGTGACAGAGTTAGCATGCAGCTTTAGCCGCGATGTCTAGCTCTGCTTTTCCTGCAATGTGTGAAACCCAAAGTGTTTCCATACTTTACTGGATGTGTAGTGTTTACCACGTTGGATTTAATATGTGAGGGTGCAGGTGGTATCCACGCCGACCCTCCAACGTTTTCTACTTTCTACGTCACGTTACTCAGACTACAACAATAAAAGCGGTAACTTCCTTCTACCTCCGCATAGACTCAAATGAAGCAAATATATCGATTCTGGCATTAAAAAAATGATTTCAAAATCGTAAAAAAAAAAAATCTCGATACATAGGTGAATAGATTTTTTCCCACCCCTAGTAAACTCATTACTAATTTAACCTCTTCCCCCAAAACGTTTGTGGAGTGAAGTGGAAAAGCTTCTTCGTAGTTCATAACTGCTAAATCTCTCGACTGAATGTCAAAGATTATTATAAGAAGAAAAGGGACAAAAATAAAGACGGTGGACAGTGACTCACTTGCGATCCTCTCCTCCGGCGATAACAATACACTCTGAGTAACCTCGGGGTTTGAAGGCGGCGAGCATAGCCTCACCCTGCAGCGGACTATCCGCCAGCGCCTCCTGACAGTACTCTCTGATCACCTCCCTCATCAGCGGCTCTCCCATGGCCTGATGAGATACCATGCAGCACACAATGACGTTAGCTACTGAGTTAGCCCAGAGGAGCCTCAAAAACAGCATACGCAATGTGAAACATTGTGAAACACATCATCACATGTTGTTACACTATTGATAATACTATAAAGCATACATGAAAATCTGGACGACACTTTACAGTTTCCCTACCTGCTCTCTCAGGTAGCTCACATCCAGGCCCTGCATCCATACTGCAGACATCACTTCCTTCATGTGTACCTGCAAATAGAGATGGAAGACTGGAAAAACTCATTTTTTGGTTTATGGAACAAACAAATGTACTTCTTTTTTGGCTATTGGGGCATAAGAACAAGCTGTAAACACAACAGTGTCATATCATCACCTTAGAAAAGTTTACATAGTGAATAAGTTGGGAAGACGTTGCCTAGCTGGGACTTCTATTGCAATGTTACAGATATTGGAAGCTAGAACTCACATATATTTAAAAGCTTACTAACCATAAAAAGATCACAAAACCAACTTGGTTTTGTTTGGTTCACAAAACTCTAACGACCAATTAGTTGACTAAGTAACTAAGGGAGGGCAAACCAATGTCCTGGTCTACCCTTGATTTAAATGAACTTAACTCCAACGATGTAATGTACAGTATGTATGTATGTATGTATGTATGTATGTATGTATGTATATATTAGAGCGGTAAAAGATAATAACACGTTAACACAAATTAGTTTTAACGCCTCTAATTTCTCAAACGCATTAACGCAACTTGCGATTTTTTGGTTGTAGTAGGCTTTTATAGTTAGAGTGAACATACTGGCATCATATGAAACTAGAAAATCTAAAGAATCTATTGGTACCAACCACGACATACTAGCTTGTCGCGAAGGAGGTTAAATAACGTTACAAACTTAGGCTAAATTTTGGCGAGGGAAAACTGGCATGGCCATTTTCAAAGGGGTCCCTTGACCTCTGACCTCAAGATATGTGAATGAAAATGGGTTCTATGGGTACCAATAGCTGTTGGGCTTGAGTTTGCCATGTTATGATTTGAGCATATTTTTTATGCTAAATGCAGTACCTGTGAGGGTTTCTGGACAATAGTTGTCATTGTTTTGTGTTGTTAATTGATTTCCAGTAATATATATACACACACATTTGTTTGTATAAAGCAGCATATCCCATATATGTTGATAAGAGTATTAAATACTTGACAAATCTCCCTTTAAGGTACATTTTGAACAGATACAAAAATGTGTGATTAATTTACGATTAATTGCGATTAAATATTTGAATCGGTTGACAGCCCTAGTATATATATTATATTCTAATCCGTTGGTCAGTTGACCAAAAGAGTTACCTGTCTACATTTTTCATAACCTCTCTTATCTCCACATTCAACCTTAAGTAAGTATTACCCACCTTGCGATCCTCTGAGTCATGTGCAAACCATCGCACCACAGCCTCCAGCACATGCTTTTCGTTGCCCACGTTCAGCTTCTCCATGGCCAGCACTTCACAGAGCCGGTTATGGGGCAACTCCCTGAACTCCTCAGTGCGCGCCACATCGCCAAAATGTGTCTGCAGGAACTCAGTGGCGGCATAGTGGACGTGGTAAAGGCAGTAGTGCAGAGAGAAGAGCCGGATGCCGATGCAGTTCTCTGCGGTGATGCAGCTCTCTAAGAACTGGCAGCACAGGAACTTCAGGTCAGTCATGAGGAGCAGGTCAGATGCCTGCACCATGTCCTGGATAGTGTCTTCATTCAAAGTGATCTGTGTGAAGGACAGGCCAAATGGATATCCACATCAATATATCAGGATAGGTAGTAAACGATTACTTGTGTAAGCATGTCACTTAGGGGTGTAAGAAAACATCAATACACATGAGTATTGCGATATTATCTTGTGCAATACTGTATCGATTCTCCAAAACACTGTATTGATTTATTTTATTAAACTCAAAGGTTGTAGCAGGCTCAGTTTTAGTGAAGCTATAGTGAAGTTACTGGTATCATATGAAACTAGAAAACCTAAGGAATCCATTGGTACCAACCATGTCATACTAGCTTGTCGAGAAGGAGGTTCAGTAACGCGCCAAAGATACGCGAGCAAAAACTGGCATGGTGAATTTCAAAAGGGGTCCCTTGACCTCTGACCTCAAGATATGTGAATGAAAATGGGTTCTATGGGTACCTACGAGTCTTTACAGACATGCCCACTTTATAATAATCACATGCAGTTTGGGGTGCAGTTTTTTGCATGCAGTATAGATCTGTTGTTTTTTGCCTTTTCTAAAATGGTGTATTTCTGGTGTACTTTTTATACTATGACAGTTTTCCTAAAATAAAAAAAAATAAAAAATCGCAATATATTGCCGGCTGTGGCTCAGAGTAGGTTGTTCACCAATTGGAAGGTCGGTGGTTCGATCCCCGACTCCTCCGGTCACATGTTGAAGTGTCCTTGAGCAAGAACTAAACCCCAACCCCTTGCTCCTGAAGGCTGAGCCATCAGTGTGTGAATAAATATTTAGATTAGATCCTGATGGCACCTTGTATGGCAGCTTCTGCCATCAGTGTATGAATGTGTGTGTGAATGCTGACATGTAGTGTAAAGCGCTTTGAGTGAAGACTAGAAAAGCGCTATATAAAATGCAAGTCCATTTACCATATCGCAACATATCGCATCGTTACCCCAGTATCATGATACGTATCGTATCGCCCATACACCGCCCTAATGTCACTATGCTCTTTTTTAAAGCCTCCACACTCACTTCACCGCTGAAGATGTAGTCCAGGATCACTTTCATGATGGGCATGGAGACCCCCTGCAGCTCGATTCTGTATGTAGACCCATCTTCCTTCGGAGGATTGTAGTTCAGCTTGGTCCTATAACGGGGAAATCATTAACACAACTGAATGAGACAAAATAACAACTAGAGACCTGATGCACTTTATCATTGTGATCAAGCTTTACATCATTATGTAAAGCTTGTGTTTAAATGTTTGAACGGACTTGCTACTCTGCCTTTCTGCAAATACATCATGAGCCTACAGAGCTGTAGCAGATCCACCAGAGCAGCTTCAAGTGGCAATTGTAAAGTTCAATTCTGCAGAACATCTTTTGCTCAGACAGATTTTTCTGTGAAAGGAGCGAAGTCTTGGAACTCGCTACCCGATCACTTGAAATCTGCTGCAAACTTTACCACCTTTAAGAGAGCAACCAAATCCTGTTTAATTCAGCGACAAACCTGTACTCATGTCTAGTTTTTTACATGTAATGTTTTTAGTGTGGCAGTGGCAGAGGAAAGAACACTCAACAGACTGCTGGCCATAATGGACAACGCCAGCCATCCTCTGCACGCCGTCATCACCAAACAGAGGAGCTCGTTTAGTGGCAGGCTGCTGCTCCCCAAGTGCTCCACAGACAGACTCAGGAAATCC
>CAKALU010064010.1:89488-132591 GCA_916700995.1 Hozukius guyotensis | reverse complement strand
AAAAAAGTCATAGTATAGCATGTCGAAAAATGTCATGAAAAAAGTCATAATATAGTATGTCGTAAAATTTCATGAAAAAAAGTCATAGAATATCATGTCAAAAAATTTCATTTAATATAGTCATAGTATAGTATGTCGTAAAATTTCATGAAAAAAGTCATAGTATAGTATGTCGTAAAATTTCATGAAAAAAAATCATAATATATTATGTCGAAAAAATAAAAAGTCATAGTATAGTATGTCGAAAAAATAAAAAGTCATAGTACAGTATGTCGAAAAAATAAAAAAGTCATAGTACAGTATGTCGGAAAAATAAAAAAGTCATAGTATAGTATGTCGAAAAAATAAAAAAGTCAGAGTATAGTATGTCGAAAAAATAAAAAGTCATAGTGTAGTATGTCGAAAAATTGCATGAAAAAAGTCATAGAATATTGTGTCGAAAAATTTCATGAAAAAAGTCATAGTACAGTATGTCGAAAAAATAAAAAAGTCATAGTACAGTATGTCGGAAAAATAAAAAAGTCATAGTATAGTATGTTGAAAAATTTCATGAAAAAAGTAATAGTATAGTATGTCGTAAAATTTCATGAAAAAGTGATAGTATAGCATATACTATGCTGTTTCTTTGTCAGATACTGTCTCAGTATTGTCCCTCTATTACTTAAGTCCATGTCATGAGGCGAGGGATTAAGAGCTGATTGGTTAAGTGTTCTTTAGTTGTCACTCAGTGATTGATCTCGGGGCTCAGAGCTTCTCTGCTCTTACATCATATGCTCCAGATCATCGTGCCAGTAAAGTCTGGACACATGTTTGTTTACAAATAAGGTTAAATATATCCTAATCTTTAGTAATTGACAATTACTGCTGTGTTCTGTGTCATTTTAAGAATAGAACTGCTGTGAAGCTTCATTGGAAATTGCTGTTTTCAAGTCTCTGTCTGGCAGTAAATAAACTGGGAACTAAAAACTACATATTCCATACCATCAAACATACAGACTTATTATTATTAAATGTAGTAGTGGAAGGAAAAGTAAAGTAGAAGTAAAAGTAGAAATACCATAGACTAAAAATACTCCGTTACAAGTAAAACACCTGAATTAATAAGGTACAGAAGTATTATCAGCAAAATGTATCACAAATAAAAGTACTCATTATGCAGAACGGCTCCTTTCAAAGTGTTGTAGAATACACTAACAAACATGTAAGAGCATTTTAATGTAATAGTTGCTCAAGTAAAGTACAAGTACGTCAAAACTGTACTTAAGTAGAGTACTTGAGTGGTTAGTTACATAGTTACATTCCTCCAGTGGTAGTGGGATGCTACAGAGGAAAAACAAAGGAAAAAGGACGTGAGCTGTCAAATGCAGAAAAGTGAGACAATGTCTTATTCATTTATTATTTATAAAAGCCTTCAGAGCAGCTGCTGATTCACACCCTTTGTGTGTTCTTCAGGTTATTGAGTGCCTGTATTTGTGCACATTTAGCATAAAACATTTTAGCACTTTTCTGCATTCGACGGCTCTACTTCTTTTTTCTTTGTAGCCTGTTATCACTAACATGCTTGGGACATGTTTTCTCTGTTTTTGTAGCTATATATAGCAAAAAACAAAGGTGACCCACATTAACCATGACATTGTTTTACACCTGCAGTTATTTTTCATATGCAGTAAATAAATGACTAAACCACAATAAGCAGTTACTGCACTGTAATAAAATGCTTGAGTTTGATGCAGAAGGGTGCAGTATGTGGTGGGCTGTGACAGACAGACAGACAGAATATCTTTCAGCAGATTTTTGGGCTTTTTGATAGTCATGCTAATTACTGTCACTCACTCCTGCCAATAAATGACACCTCCATAATCCACTTCAATTCACACGTTGACAGATGTATCTACAGTAACTTGAAATACACCTTGTATTTATATCTCGCTCTCCTTCATCTCATCTATTCGTGGCTGAGCTGGTACAGAAGAAGACTGAGCCGAGTTGGCACATGCAACCATGACAGAACATCTGAGGGGATTATAGACGCTCGGAGGACTTTAAAAAGGGAAAGTCGGACAGAGGAAATCCACAACTGAGAAACAAGCGAAGCTCATCAGACAGCATCAGAAAAAACACGCTGAGACTTCAACTAAAGGTAAGATGCAATTTCCTCAGCTCTGGTACAGGGAGGCCTTTACTGCTTTGATAACATGCAATGCTTCAGCGAAGAGAAAGCCAGACAGAGTGATGCTTTGTAGCTTTTTTCTTGAGTATCATGGCTGAAAATGAATTGAAATCAGATCTGAGATCCTTACTGAGAAGACTTCATAAGGAGTACTTCTTTGTGCTGCTGGCCTTCTTGTTGGTACAGCTCGAGGCCCGGTCTCCATTTATTTATAAAGTCCTCTTAAAACTGGGGTATTTTTTTTTTTATCAATGCATTTATGCTTCGGTGTTATGTCTGGAACTTTACTGTAAGGACACCTCTACAAAGGGGAGAATATTCCTTGATGGTAGCGAAGGAATCTGCAGAGGCAAGGCATGTTTATTTGACAGCACCTTTCAACAGGAAGGCCATTCAAAGCGCTGTATATCAGACTGAAACAGGCATTTAGACAAGATATAAAACAAACACAAAGCAATATAAAAGACACATTTAAATAGGATTTCATAAAGTAAAACAAAATTGAATAAAGGTACGGTAAAGTACAAGTTATGAATAAATTGTCGTACATATAATTTAATAGAAAGCAGTAGCAAACAAAGAAAAGTTTAAAAGAAGTGAGAGTTGCATGGATCTCATATGTTTTGTTCTACTTCTTTTTCAGTAACTCATCAAAATGTCAGACGTTGCAGTTCCCGCCGACAGGAAGGCTCCTCCCAAGTTCAAGCAGAGGGCCGCTCGTACCTTCAAGAGCAAGGCGCCTAAACCCGGCCAGAAGGGGTGAGATGGATTTACATTGACACACAAAATATACACAAGTCTTTTCTTTATTTGCCATTTTCGGCCGACTTTCAAGCGAGAACTTGTATCTCTCAGTTTGTACTAATCAGATCTTTTTTGCACTCAGATTCGGAGACGACATCCCCGGCATGGAGGGTCTCGGCACAGACATCACAGTGGTTTGCCCATGGGAAGCCTTCGGGGACATGGAGCTCGGCGACCTGGCGAAATATGGAATAGTTTAGCCCTCTTCCCTCTGCCTTTAGACGTACTGCTACTATTGTCCCTCATGTATTCTAACTGTTGACTGAGCAGCTGAACATCTTGTACTTGTGCGCTCTAGAGAGGAGGTAGCTTTTGATTATTTAAAGGTTTGACCTGAAATAAAAGAAATCTAGCACTCCCTCTTGTCTCTTGCACTTTATCTGCCCCTGCCTTTCCACCAGTTCTCCAACGTCCTCGTAACGAGTGGTGTCAGCAGCTCTGGAACTCAGCTTTTCACTCTTCAGTGAAACAGATCATCTGTATATTTTGTCAGTAGAGAGGAACAATCTCATAAACACAATAAATGTTAATATTTTGAATAGAACTTCTGTCTTTGTGTCCTTCCTATTATTAACACCACATGCTATATTGATGTATACAATTATTTTAATATTTCACACTCAACACATAAAAAGAACAATAACCAAAATAAACAACTAAATGTAGTTTGGCCTCTTGTGTATTTCACTGTTCACATTTTCTGGCGTCAGAATACAATATAATAGTATAATTTGTGCTTAATAACTAACTTATTGACACTGACAATTTTTTTTGGCTGCCACACTTGCACATTATATAAAAAATATATATATTATTCAGTCAAATTGTAAAAATAAATCTGGCTTCGAGGACAGAGGGCAAGGGAGAATAGAAGAAGATGACTGAAGCTGCTGTTGCCGTGGCAACCAAAGCTGCTTATTCACAATATAAGTATAGATTCTATTGTTTTTTTTCCACAAGGACATTAAAGAGAAGGTTTAAAAGAGAAGATGAACAGTTTTAATGTCAACACAAACACCACATGTCGATAAACATCAAGTTATCATCTATTATCTATCTAGAAATCTGACATTTTAAAGAAGTTTTTAAAGAAACTATTTAACTAATTTGTCCAAAAAGACAGAATTATCATACATTTTTAAAAGGTACTGCTTCAAATATCATAACATGAACACAAGAGGAAGAGGAAGAGGTTATTTAGAGTTACATTATTTTGTCGACCCCATGTCTATCCCATATACAGTATATTGTACAGTGAATGAAGAAGTATTAAAATGTTATACATATGGAGTCAACAGATTTTAAACGTGCAGTTCAGTTTAGTTTACTTTAGGAGTAATCAGCCTGTGAAAACAGCTAAAATAGAATACTCGTAATGTGGGCCACAGTGTTACATTACATATTATATTATTGCATTAATTATTATTGATGCATTACGGTGTAAGTCACATTTTGCTGTGGAGAGGTATGATCAATAGTTTATTCACTGTTGGGTAGTTAAATCTGTAACGATGCATAATTTCATAAAATGATTATAGGTTTTGTATATAACATCTTAATCTGCAGAGTAAACTATCATTCATAATAAAAAGTACAATATTTTCTTCTGAATAGGACAGAAGTCTAAAGTAGTATAAAAGGAAATACTCAAGGAAAGTACGAGTATCTTACAGACGTACTTAGACACAGTATTTAGGTTTTTCACCACAGCTGTGTAATGTAATCTACACAATGCAGCTCCTCTGGTAACATTTTTGTTGGTGTTAATGTCTCTCTCTGTGTGTGTGTGTGTGTGTGTGTGTGGCCTCCAGATATCAATGCGCATTCATGTCACTGCACCAATTAGCTGTTTGAGCCTCTAAACAGTGAGCAGACAAAAGGGACAGTGCCTCGTGCAATGTGGCATAAATATAGCAAACATCAGTTCACAACCTTTGGCCACTTCATTAGCGAGGCCCCTGAGGGCGGAGACGTGGGTGAACACAGAGGAGGAAAATGATTACAAGGTCTGTTTGAAATGGAGGAAGAAAGTTAGATGTGAGATATTTCACCACACTGCTGAGCTTCACATGGATTCATCTCTGTGATGGGTGCACCATAGTATCATCTCCAAGTGTGATTCACTGCTACAGAATTGATCCCATCAGTATCAGGATAGTAATTAGTGTGAATATGAATGAATGAATGAATATATGTGTGTGATTTGGAGGCAGAAATCTCAGAGACTGATGTCTCAAAACCTCAGCAGATAAAACCAGATGTATCTGCACGGCATTGACTTTAATATATGAAGCCCATGCAACAGCTTTCTGTAGAGCAGTGGTTCCCAAACTTTTTGGCTGCATGGTGACCTCTTAAATCAAAGCAATAACTTCTTGCAACTCCTCATGGGTCTTCGAGGACCCCGTTAATGAAGTGGCCAAAGGTTTTGAACTGATGTTTGCAATATTTATGCCACGTTGCACGAGGCACTGTCCCTTTGTCAGTTGTTAAATACTTTCTTACTTCCTTAAAGACTTTTAAAAAATAGATGATAACTTGATGTTTATCAGCATGTGGTGTTTGTATTGATATTAAAACTGTTAATCTTCTCTGTTAAACCTTCTCTTTAATGTCCTTGTGGAGAAAAACAATAGACTCTATACTTACTGTGAATAAGCAGCTTTGGTTGCCACGGCAACAGCAGCTTCAGTCATCTTCTTCTATTCTCCCTCATCCTCTGTCCTTGAAGCCAGATTGATTTTTAAAGATTCAGTGAATTATATACATTTTTTTTAATATGCAAGTGTGGCAGCGAATAAAAAAATGATGGCCACACCAGTGTCAGTATCAGAGTTATTATGCACAAATTATACTATTATATTGTACTCTGAAGCCAGAAAATATGAACTGTGAAATACACAAGAGGCCAAACTACATGTATTTGTGTGTTTTTTTTGTTGTTGAAGTTTTTTGGTTATTGTTTTTTATGTGTTTTTTTATGTGTAGCATGTGGTGTTAATAATAGGAAGGACACAAAGACAGAATTTCTATTCAAAATATTAATATTTATTGTGTTTATGAGATTGTTCCTCTCTACTGACAAAATATACAGATGATCTGTTTCACTGAAGAGTGAAGGGAGTTATAGACTTTCTTATAAAAAATAACATTTGGCATAACTAATACACAAAATAGACATCTGTGCATGTTGAATCAGCAGCTTTTAGGAGAAGAGGTGGAAGAGGAAAACATTACCTGGATATCACAATAACAGATATCCAACCCTCTATATACATATTACAGAATATATACTCCATTTGATTTATTCTTTTCCTCTGTGGAAAATACAAGCTGAGGTCCAGAGCTGCTGACACCACTCGTTACGAGGACGATGGAGAACTGGTGGAAAGGCAGGGGCAGATAAAGTGCAGGAGACAAGAGGGAGTGCTAGATTTCTTTTATTCCAGGTCAAACCTTTAAATAATCAAAAGCTACCTCCTCTCTAGAGCGCACAAGTACAAGATGTTCAGCTGCTCAGTCAACAGTTAGAATACATGAGGGACAGTAGTAGCAGTACGGGTAAAGGCAGAGGGAAGAGGGCTAAACTATTCCATATTTCGCCAGGTCGCCGAGCTCCATGTCCCCGAAGGCTTCCCATGGGCAAACCACTGTGATGTCTGTGCCGAGACCCTCCATGCCGGGGATGTCGTCTCCGAATCTGAGTGCAAAAAAGATCTGATGAGTACAAACTGAGAGATACAAGTTCTCGCTTGAAAGTCGGCCGAAAATGGCAAATAAAGAAAAGACTTGTGTATATTTTGTGTGTCAATTTAAATCCATCTCACCCCTTCTGGCCGGGTTTAGGCGCCTTGCTCTTGAAGGTACGAGCGGCCCTCTGCTTGAACTTGGGAGGAGCCTTCCTGTCGGCGGGAACTGCAACGTCTGACATTTTGATGAGTTACTGAAAAAGAAAAAGAACAAAACATATGAGATCCATGTTTGCCACTGCTTTGTATTAAATTAAAAGTAGGACTATTATATCTTGCACTGCAACCTTTATTCAATTTGGTTTACTTCTATAAAATCCTATTTACATGTGTCTTTTTATATTGCTTTGTGGTCATTTTGAATCTTGTCTTAATGCTTTTTTCAGTCTGATATACAGCACTTTGAATGGCCTTGCTGTTGAAAGGTGCTGTCAAATAAACGTGCCTTTCCTCGGCAGATTCCTTCGCTACCATCAAGGAATAATCTCCTCTCTATAGAGGTGTCATTATAGTAAACATCCAGACATAACACTAAAGCATAAATGCATTAAGCATTGATACAAAAGCAAAAAACTACTCCAACCTGTGTTCAAAACTCCTCTGGGTTCATCCAAATCCATCACGTATAAAGAGGACATTATAAAGAAATAGAGACCGGGCCTCGAGCTGTACCAACAAGAAGGCCAGCAGCACAAACAACTACTCTTCATGAAGTCTTCTCAGTAAGAATCTCAGGTCTCATTTCAACTCATTTTCAGCCATGATACTCAAGAAAAAAGCTATAAAGCATCACTCTGTCTGGCTTTCTCTTCGCTGAAGCAGTACATGTTATCAAAGCAGTAAAGGCCTCCCTGTACCAGAGTTGAGGAAATTGCATCTTACCTTTTGTTGAAGTCTCAGCGTGTTTTTTCTGATGCTGTCTGATGAGCTTCGCTTGTTTCTCAGTTGTGGATTTCCTCTGTCCGACTTTCCCTTTTTAAAGTCCTCCGAGCGGCTATAATCCCCTCAGATGTTCTGTCATGGTTGCATGTGCCAACTCGACTCAGTCCTCTTCTGTACCAGCTCAGCCACGAATAGATGAGATGAAGGAGAGCGAGATATAAATACAAGGTGTATTTCAAGTTACTGTAGATACATCTGTCAACGTGTGAATTGAAGTGAATTATGGAGGTGTCATTTATTGGCAGGAGTGAGTGACAGTAATTAGCATGACTATCAAAAAGCCCAAAAATCTGCTGAAAGATATTTTGTCTGTCTGTCTGTCACAGCCCACCACATACTGCACCCCATCAAACTCTAGCATTTTATTACAGTGCAGTAACTGCTTATTGTGGGTTAGTCATTTATTTACTGTCTATGAAAAATAACTGCAGGTGTAAAACAATGTCATGGTTAATGTGGGTTATCTTTGTTTTTACTATATATAGCTACAAAAACAGGGAAAACATGTCCCAAATATGTTAGTGATAACAGGCCACAAAGAAAAAAGAAATGGAGCCGTCAAATGCAGAAAAATGATAAAAAGTATTCTGCTAAATGTGCACAAATACAGGCACTCAATAACTTGAAGAACACACAAAGGGTGTGAATCAGCAGCTGCTCTGAAGCCTTTTATAAATAATAAATGAATAAGACATTGTCTCACTTTTCTGTTGACAGCTCCAGTCCTTTTTCCTTTGTTTTTCCTCTGTAGCATCCCACTACCACTGGTGGAATGTAAGTGTTTTTACTCAAGTCCTCCACTTAAAGGTGCTATATGTGATGTCAACAAAGCACAGAGAAGCTTAGATTACAACACACACAGAGGGAGAGTGACTTCATTCTCTGCTCAGGTAGACATTCCTCCTCTATATCTTTACAAATAATTGTTTGCTGCTATATTAATGCTCTGGATATTGTATAGAGCACCTTTAAGTACAGTTTTGACGTACTCATACTTTATTTGAGCAACTACAACATTAAAATGCTCTTACATGTATTCGTTAGTGATTAAAAAAACAAAAAACAGAATAATATAATATTCTATAACACTTTAAAAAGGAGCCATTCTGCATAATTAGTACTTTTATACTTACTTTAGTAACATTATGAATTCAGGAATTTTACTTGTAATGTTGTATTTTTAGTCTATGGTATTTCTACTTTTACTTAAGTAACCCTTACAAAAAAGAAGTTTATTCAAGTATGCTATTAGTATACTTCTTTTAAACTTAAAATAAGAGAGTATGCTTTCAGATTACTTTTTATGTACTTATCAGTGATAAACTTAACAAAATTATACTTACAGTACGTATACTTGGCCTATACCAACAAGTATACAGAAAAGTCCAAGTATACTTGGCTTATACTGAAAAGTATACAGAAAAGTATAAGTACTATAAGTTCACTTAAGAAAACTTACAAGTATACTTGCAGTAAAAACTATTAAACTAGTAGTTTACTAAGAGTATACTTTAAAGTATACTTTCATAAACTAAAAAATGGGCTACAAGTATATAACTAGTAAACGAACGGTATACCTATAAGTCCACTTGTAGTATAGTTCATAGTATAGTTGTAGTACAAAATACAACTTGGATGTAAACTAGTTGTGTACTCAAAGTTTACTACTCTTACATTTAAAGTATACTTACTTTTATAAACTAAAACGTGGGCCAATTTAGTCCCAAGAAGTACTGAAGTAGTGCACTTACAAGTATACTACTTGTACATTGATATTAGTATACTTATTACATAAAGTATACTTGGGAATATACTTAAGTTTACTTCATAAAAAAAAATTGAGGTATACTTCTTTTTTGTGGAAAGGAAAGGATCCGAATACTTCTTTCACCACTACTACTACATCTAATAATAATACCGGTAAGTCTGTATGTCTGATGGTATGGAATTTGTAGTTTTTAGTTCCCAGTTTTACGGTTTATTTACTGCCATACAGAGACTTCTGCTTCACAGCAGTTCTAGTCTTAAAATGGCACAGAACAGAGGAGTAATTATAAAATAATATAGATTGAGATATATTTCACCTTACAGTATTTGTAAACAAACATGTGTACAGACTTAACTGGCACGATGATCTGAGGCATGTGACGTAAGAGCAGAGAAGCTCTGAGCCTCGAGATCCATCACTAAAGAACACTTAACCGATCAGCTCTTAATCCCTCGCCTCATGACATGGACTTAAGTTAAAGAGGGACAATACTGAGATAATATCTGACAACTGAACAGAACAATTATTAATGTGACATGAAAAGACATGTCTGAGGGTCAAACATTAAAGATACACTCATCCAATTTTGCCCCAAAATCTTCACTATTTATGTTAATTGACGAAGAAAAACTTAATGTAAATCCATTTTCTAGCTTTGTCATCGTTTTCTAATTAGCTGTGAGATGTTGGGGAAAGCTCTGGAGTAGTAAATGGACCTTGAGTTAAGATTTTTCAGTAAAATAATTGTTTTCAAGATCATGAATGAGCTTTAACAATCCGCTGTTAAAACTCAACTATTAACTGAATTTATTGTTGTTGGAGCATAACGATTTATTATTTTACAATTATATCTAATTGTTTTTTTAAAATGCACTAATTCAGAAAAGAATATCAGGTTCCAAAACAACTTACATAATCCAGTTGTGTTTTTCCTCAGAGATGCTTCATTATGTAATGCTGCAGTCATCTTCACATGTCACGACACACCTTTTTGAGCCCCCTCCTTAATCTAATAGAGCAGAGGGGACAGAAAATCATAGATAAACATGTCAGGGGGATTAGTAGGGGGTGTATATAAGAAGACACCATGGTTCAAAGATCAGCAAGACACAAACTGACCAGAGAGACATCGGCCAGAAGCCAACTACAAAAACCAGGTAAGATCCAACTCTGATCTTCTCTTTGCTGCCAGCTTTGGCTAACATTCAATTCTGCTGTAAGGATTAAGGTTAAATGAGAGCAGGAAAGGGCTGAGAAAGCATGACATCAGATAGATACTGTGATGTACACATCATGGATGTGATCTTTCAATTGTAGAAACAAAACTTATTATTGTAGACAAAGTTATCTCTAATTGGGATGTGCTGTTGTTGCCTCTCCAAGAAGCCAAGTCAGTTTTTACATTTTTTTAAAGCACCTGAAAACCAAATTGTTTTTTTGTTTTATACATTATCTTATCTGTCTCTTTTACTTTTCTCCTTTCTGTAAGGCACTTTGTAAATACTGTTTTGAACTATTATACAAGTAAAATTTACTTAAAGTAGCTACTTACTTTTTACCTTATGGAGGCCCTCTAATATCTGGGCATTAACTCCTCCAAAAGTAATCCTTTTAATCTGCAGGTTTAAGACATATTTTGGCATTTACTAAACTGAAAAAGAAAAAAGAATTACCAGAAACGTATATATCAGTGCTTGAAAAGCCTGATTTTATGAAAGACAATTTAATTTAATTTAAAGGAAGGTTTAAAGTGGAGAATGACCTTTGATTTCTGTCATTTTAAGCTCAACATGTTTGAATATTGACATGTCAGGACTTATTTTAAAAATGTCTGTTCATCTGCCGTAAGGGGGATTGATTATGTATTTGTGAAAGATTGAGAATATTCTCAGTAATGTTCTTACTTTCAGTTCAGTCTTTGTTGTCCTGGATGGGAAATTTGCTTTTGCAGCACAGTAAAAAGCTGCAAGCAACATCATGCAATAGCAGTAGCCTAATGGCATGAGTGATAGCAATAAGTAAAAACTAATTAAAACAGACAAAACTAATAAATAAGAAAAAATAGAAAGAAACCAGTGAGACAATAAAACAGAGGCAGTCTCGCTAGTGTCAAGCAAAGATCTGGCACATCGCTGTTACTAAAACTTTAGATTCTGACGGGTGCATTACAGGAAATCATCATCAATTAAACAATTTTTTTCATGCATTTTTCTCCTCCCTTCCTTATTATTATTATTCATACAGTCAATGTTGAATCTCTGCTGGTTTATGTTAAATAATTGGACAGCCATTTTGACAAAAAAAAAAGAGATTTAGATTTCAAGGGAGCATCCTCGTTAATGAAGCTAAAAACAATTAAAAAGAGATGTCTTTGGGTACTTTCATCAGTATGTGTTGGAGATAACACGGATGCTACAGTATTAGTTGTGTTGAGTAGAAGAACATTACACATACTGTATTATACACACTGTTTATCTGCACACAATAACTGCTCACATTGTTTGCTGTGGCTAATTAAAAGCAGGACAATACTGTAACTAGGAAGTGGGGCGTGAATTTTAAGAATTATTTAACTGGGACTTTATGGCAGATCCAAAAAATTACTAGAATTGTTTGCGTGTTCAAAGACGCCATCAGAGAGGTCAAAGTCCACAGCACTGCTGAGATTCCCTGAGGCTTATAGCTGAGGTCAGAGAAAGGTCAGATTAAAGCAGATTGTAAATTAGTTGTTGGGGTAAAATCTCCTTAAACTCAGGATTTATTATTCTCAATACACAGCATGCGTGTTGACCCTCTAGGGAATTAGGTGAACTTAGTGAAGATGTGCAGGCTGCAACATGGCCAAGAGTAATCTTCAAAGCCAAGGTGTAAAAATAGACAAAGCTAACAGTTTCTGAGGAAGCTTTATGACAGCTTTAGTTAATAGTTTGACCTAACTTGTGGATGTTATATCATACAAGCAAAGAGCAGAAGGGCAGAAGGGCTTAGAGGAGGAAGAATCTTAAACATCAAGACATACAAATTGACTTTTAATTGTTTTTCTTTCTCTCAGTGTAAAAGATGGCAGACGCAGGTGTTGCAATTCCCGCCGACAAGAAGGCACCTCCCAAGTTCAAGCAGAGGGCCGCTCGTACCTTCAAGAGCAAGGCCCCTAAACCAGGCCAGAAAGGGTAAGATGGACTTTAAATTCAACACTATAACTAAAGACATTTTCTTACTAGTACTGTACTTCAGTTACAGTGTTGAGGTACTTGTACTTTACTTGAGAATTTCCATTTTCTGCTACTTTTATCTGACAGCTAAAGTTACTTTTCTGATTTAAATTGTACATTAAAAAACAACAACAAGTAATAATCTTAAATAAAATGAACCCAGTGATTGTTCACATTGTTGTATTGGTACTTTTATATAGCCTACAGGATCTAAATACTTCCACAACAGAAAGCCACATATCAAATGAAATTAAGACACGCTTGTGTTTCTTTTTCAGATTCGGAGACGACATCCCCGGCATGGAGGGTCTCGGCACAGACATCACAGTGGTTTGCCCATGGGAAGCCTTCGGGGACATGGAGCTCAGCGACCTGGCGAAATATGGAATCGTCTAGAAGCCCCGCAGCATTTTCGCCACAGCAACTTTATCTTCCTGCACTGATTTTCCGTCGCCCATGTCCTCCCCTCTCGCCCTGTTCTCCTTCATACCTGCCCTGACGTCTGACGATGTGTTCGGCCCACGTGGGCTTTGGGAAACATTGCACAAAGATTGACGCCCAAAGCTGATCCAAAATGTGGCAAAATTGGCAAATACGATTTTAAAAAGCTACATATCACAATTATTTATGAATATATACATAAACTTCACTGAGAAGTCCATGCTTCAAGAAGTAACTCCAAACTTCCTCCCCCATACTTTGCACCCGGCTTGTATATTTCTGAGAGACAATGGACTAAATCTGCTTTGTAAGCAGGTTTGATCACTGTTTGCAGTATATCACCACTGAACCTTTGCTCCTCTATCCTGCCTTTTCTACTCCATGACCCCACTCCTCTTTGGAGCTATTCCTTTTTAATGTACAGCTGTTTATGATGTATATGAATTTGTATTTTTACAACCTATGAATTTAAATTTGTCCACACTATCAACAGGATAGTGAGTAGAACCTTCAATAAATATTTTTCCCCAATGAAATGTTGTCTTCTTTAAGCACAAATTAGAACTTAATGGGAATTTCTGAAAACCTATAACAAATAATATACTAATATCTGCATCATTAAAGCTGCTATAATCAATATTTATATCGGTCGGCCGGTCCACCACTTTGGTCCATATTAAAATATCTCAACAACTAGCCTACAGGATGGATTGCCATGAAATTTTGTACAGACATCCATGACTCCCAGATCATGAACAGTATCCTAATGACATGTCAAAAATTGTAATTGTCCAGTACAATGACCAAATACCTGCTAAACAATTCCGGTTTCATTTATTGTGACTATGGTAACTGTTGTACTTTAATAAACTATGGTGCAGGCCGACTGATAAAATTGGGTCTCAGAAAATCATAGTTTACAGCACCATGGTGACTGAAGCTATGGTCAACTATGGTCAAACTACGAAGGTTCAATACAGTGTATTTAATTATATATATGTACAAGACAGACACATTGTTTGGAATAATAAATCATCAGGCTCTGTAATCATATCTTTACCTTTTCTCTTCTCCTTCACTCTTCTTCATCTCCACTCTGTAACAGAAAACATATATAGCAGATAATCTATATAATAAATTGTGACACCATCAGTAGCGTATCTCAAACGATTGTTACTCACCTGGCTTGAAAAGACGTTTCCGGGGACAGCTCCAGCTGGGGACAGCATCCACCACAGTTACATAAAACAAAAAATGTCTCCATTTGTTTTTTTAGGGTCATGACGTCATAACATATGATGACAGACGTTCGAAGCTTCATTCAAGAACCTCAATAGAAGTTTCGAATGTAAAAAAAAAGGGTATTTGTCACAGCCCTAATTGATAATAACAAACAGTGAGAAATACGTGTCAAAGTAACACATTTCTACCCTGACAGTAGCTTATTCACTGTGACTGATTTCTTTTAATCAATAGATTACATACGTAAATTACATATAGGCCTCCAAAAACGGGGACTGTCCCTGGAAAACGTACACTTTTAAATTAACAAAAAATTAGCACATAGAAGTGGGATAACACGCTAAAAATAGATGGACTCCTATCCCATTGCCAGTAGACAAATATGCCTTTCTGATTGTTTTTTTTCTTTCTGGTTTGTCACGGTCGAGGTTATGGAAAGGACCCTACAGAGAAATGTTTTTCTTACCTTGAAACCCTTACCCTTGTGTCATGTGACTTGTTGCCAAAAGAAACAACGGTGGAAAATGTGAGTGAGAGTTGGAGAGAGGAGTGCCACGGGACACCGGTGTCGTCAGAGTTTGTTGTGTTGGAGTACAGAAAGCGTAGCTTAGTGTTATCTAAAAGATTTTCAATGTCATGGCTGAATATTTTGATGATTTTGACAATGTGGACGAGACGCAAGATTTCAGACTTCTTTGAGCGAGAAACACAATAACAAACAGACCGTAACAAGCAAATGGTAAGAAAAACGTTTAATTTCTCTGTAGGGTCCTTTCCATAAAGTTATTAGAAACTTATAATAACAATCTGAGCCCGTCGGATGCAAAAACAAGCACTTTTAGTGGACGTAAACCGACGGTGCCAGATTGCCCCAAATGATTACATTACAGCTTGTTTAGCGGCTGGCGGCTGCAGCGTTCTCCCTAAATACTGGACCTAATATTGTCCCCATTAGTAACTAAGACACAAAAACATGGGAAAATAGGATCCAGGTTGAAAAATACTGAAGTTATCCTTTAAAAGATGATATGTAAGTGTTTTTACTGCCATCAAGCAGCCAAAGAAATCTGCTGCAGGTTTAATGTATAGCTACTGACTTGACGATCAACACTAAGATTTAAAGGGGACATATCATGCTCATTTTCAGGTTTATACTTGTATTTTGTGTTTCTACTAGAACATGTTTACATGCTGTAATGTTCCAAAAACCCTTTATTTTCCTCATACTGTCTGTCTGAATATGCCTGTATTTACCCTCTGTCTGAAACGCTCCGTTTTAGCTCATTTTGACGGAATTGCAACAGAATTGCGTTGCTAGGCAACAGCTTGGGTCCATGTGTACTTCCTGTCAGCTGATGACATTCACATACACAGCAACCAGGAATAAACTGGGACACATTTAAGAATGTTTACGTTTAAAATTGTGTCAAGTGTCTAAATATTGTATATTTGTGACATCAAAAATGGGCAGAAATCCTGACAGCTTGTTTCAAATGCAGAGTTTCTGAATATGGGCTGTGTGTATTTCCCTGTGTATTGAGTGTTACAATACTTTCACAGTATTTATATAGGACTTAAGCCTGCTTTATAATAAAACAAACATGAAAATCTCACTTTTTTTATAATATGGGACCTTTAAATTAATAATCAGCACCCATACTGGCACTGTCTGTGTGTACAATAATATGAGGAACTACAAGATAATGCTCATCCATTTTACTAAATAAATAGAATACCAAAAGAAAACAACAAGAAAGCTTGATCACAACAAAACATTTTTATATAAAACATTTTATATGGACATTCAATAACTAAAAAACATAATGGCAGTCAAGGGGGGATATAGACATGACAGAGGGAGAGGACTGTTCATTGAGAAACCATAGCAACTATGAAGAATGGCCACATAGTTTACTATAATACAGCGGCAAGAAAACCATGACAGGAAAATGAAGCTGCCACGTGTTTATTTTGTGCGGCAGCCATTTCGTTTGTCAGCAGGCCTTTTTGCCAAACAGCACTGTGCTCTTTGTTGTGTTAGCTAGCTTCAAACCTGCTAGCTGCCCGTCATTTCTCCACAGAGTTTAGTGGTAAAGAAGAACGCAACTGGACTCGGCTGCTCAGGAGTCAAATATGAAAGACACAAGATTCATGCAAAACTTTTTTTTTTTTTTTTTTTAAACTTGACAAGTATCGCTCATGCTGGTTTGTCCATGCCTTCAGTGGCTTCATAAGTCCATCTTTGTGTATTTTGTGTAGCACTTTTTCAGGCTGAGAACCAGAACGTGCTGGGGACTGTAAGTTAGCATCTTTGGCTAGGTTTCTTTTTTTCTTTTTTTTTGTCCAGAGCACATTCTGTAGTAAGTTGGAGATATTACAAATAAAATGATAAATGTCATGTGAAAATCCAACAGCAGCACATTTAATAAAATAATAATAAAAAAAACATCTTATTGACCTGTTTTTCCAAATTTGAGAAATGGAAAACACAACGGTAGCTTTGAAATTAGTTTATAGGTAAAAAAAACAAAAAACGATAACGGCCCCGTTTAACTTAGATCATATTCCACAATGACATTTTGATTTTCACCGTGTTGGAATATTAACCTGCTTATGTATGAGAGATAATACTTTCAGACATTTTACTGGATATCTTCAAATAAACCTGGATTAACCACGCTGGCAGATTTAACCACTGAAATGTAAGGAGCCTGCTTCAAACAAAAACAATAACTGTTGAAATAAAAAATAAAAACTCAAAAAGAAAGAAACACAGTTGGTTTAAACCAAAGTGCTACACGCCTATGTTCATTCACACCAGATGTCTCAGTCACCAAAATATGGACGCAAAAAAAGAAAGAAAAATCCAGCCGTTCCTGTATGTTTTGAAATATAATAAATGTCATGCTAACGGATAATCAACCCAAAACAAAACAAAAACAAACCTGGATTGACTGAATATTTAAAAAGAGGACAAAAGTTTGGTAGTGTTACCTGCATACCTGTCACTTCTCAGGTACGCCCTCGACTCAAGATCTTTACTCCAAAGTAAAAAAAAAACAACTAAACTTGAAATTGAACTTGCACCTTACTGGAGAAGGAACAACACTTGCAGATATATAAAATAAAAAAAAGACAAACGGAAGATGAAAAAGAAGTAAATAAAGACAGCCATAGGATTATCAAGGAATATGATAATAACAAAGATAATATATTTATACATACGGCAGAAAAATGTGCTTTCTACAAATCTTTGGAACAAAAACAAAAGCCAAAAAAAGCCACGTTTTGGAAATATAGAATACAACGGTATAGAAATATGCACAATAGTAAGGTGTTTTGCATTTAAATATTTTCTATTAACTCACCGACAGAATCTCTCTCTTGCTCAGTAATCGCTGCTGGCAGCATCTCGAACACATTTAACCGACTAAAGTATGTTTCAGGAAGACTCATTCAATGTTGGACTTTGCTCTATAAAAGATGGAGCATGAGGGGAAAATCCAAATAATAAATCTCTACATTAAAGGATCAACAAATACTTGAACCCCCGGGGTTGTGGGTGGATGATTTTGTTTGGATCTAAAGCTAAAATCAATTTTAAAGAAGACAATGTTTTAGTGTTGAACTTTTTGTAGTGTTTTAGTTGTGGTTTACTGGTGAAGTGAAATCCTGTGCATGAGAAAGACGATGTGAGACTATAGTTGTAGTCAAAAAAGATTTGACATATAGATGCTCATTTTCTGATTTTAACCCCGAGGTTCACTGTTGGATCTACTTGTCCCGTAACAGCACTGGCTGCAGAGTCAAACAAAATAATGTTTTTTATAAGAATAATAATGAGAATAATTACAATAATAATAATAATAATAATTTGGTAACTTTTTTTCTCTAAACTAATTTCTTTGCATATCATAACAATTTTAAGTTTAAAGGTTCACCATTTCCACATACTAAGAAAACTTGAGGTAAGGAACAGCTCTAATAACCCTCCCTCCCTTCAGCTTTCGGACGTGATTTCTGTATAAACCGTCACACATCATGCCTCTGAGCCGCCATGTTCAGCCTCCCTCTACCAGAACACAGCAAGAATGGAAATCCTCTCTCGTTACTATCCGTCCACGTTAAGGAGGAATTATAAAAATCCCATCAGTGGGTGTTTTTTTTTTTTTTTATCATTTTAGTGACTCGTCATTCTGGTTCAAAATGTTTTTTAAGGTTCTCTTTCGATGCACCTTCCTGCTTCCTATACCGCTCCGACGTTTTGTGGACACTTTGATTCCCTCTCTGTTTCCTTAAATGTTGAGTGTGTGCAGGCCACACAGCACTCCGCTCTCTCTCATACCCGGTTGACAGCTGTTTAAATGTCAGTGATCCACATACAGCCTTTGGAAGAACATCTGGGCTCCATCGCGAGTCTTGTGCTGCTGAGTGCCGAGGGATTAAGAAGGGGGGACTATATTACAGCCGTGCAATAGGGAAGGTGGCCATTTTAAGTCTTTTTTTTTTCTTCTTTTTTTTATGTAAAGGCCATCCATCAGTCTTTAATACAGCATTCCTCTATTTCTGTAGTAGCGTATATAAGAAAACTTGGGGACTGCTCAGGGGTGGGATCTGAAATATCTTTGTTGTGGGCGTCTCCACACTTTAAAACTGGGTGCAGTCCACCTCCACGACAACAGAGGGAGCTCTTTCAGAGTGATTCAATGGAAGAGAGGAGCTCCTGGGAAATGTAGTGTCTTTAGTAAGGGGCAAATCTACTGTAGCCTCCCCTGTACAGTGTGGCCTGTGAAACAACAAAAGACAAACATTTAGTGAATAAAGTCTTTTCCAAAGTGACATTATTCAGTAAATGATCAGTCTGGTCATATTCTATATTTTCTTAATTGTGAATAAATTCCGTAAAAAGACCAAAACCAACAATAAATTGATCCTACTCAATTCAAATCCAAAGTATTTTCTGTGCAGCCAAAACCCTGATATATATATATATATATATCTCATCCCTCTGTGTCACAGACCTCACACCAACGAGCCTCACTGTTGCTCTGACATGTTCCTTCATTACCATGAACATAGGCACTGTAGTTTTATTTCAAAATCAGTCCCACATTAGCCATCCAGGTTATAGGGGACAAAAATCCTCCCACTATTTGTGCAATGTCTTCTGTTTTTTCTCTATGCTGGAATACTACCTGGCTCCAGTTTTTCTGTGTAGTAATTTATTCAAACACAGTAACTTAGTGTTAAAACTAGATTTTGACACGAGGACCTTCTTAAAAACACAACTTAAAGGTGCAGTGTGTAGAATCTGGCGACATCTAGTGGGGAGGTTGCAGATTGCAACCAACTGAAACATCTCCCGTGTGCCAAGCGTGTAGGAGAACAACAGTGGCTGATGCAAAAACGTGATTATACACTAAAGAAAACATACTTATTTATGTTATTTTCCATTTCTGCCAATAAACCCCTCTAAATGCTACACACTGCTCCTTTAAAAGGCCCCATCAGGTCAGTTGATATTGTGTTTTAATGCTACACATTCCCAAACAACATTTTCAAAACAGAATGCCTCAAGCTTTTCAGGGCCCCTGGGCAGTTACCCACATTGCACAGTTTGTAATCTAATCATCAACATTTTCTAACAAATGTACAATTTATTCCTCTTTTGAGCTCAAAACTACAGTGCCGAGCAAAAATCAAACAATTTATTTGTGACCCGTTTTGGTCAAACGGACTAACACATTGTTGGTTTTGCTCCTTCATGGGAATTGTTGATGAAAAGAAAAATATAGACTATCCCTTGCTTAATCCTTTGAATGCTTGACAGTATAATGGGCTTAAGGGACTTACCATGGCTCCAACACCGTAGGCAGCCGGAGCGAGCGCAGCATGGTAGGGGTCTGCCGTGTAAACTCGTCCGTAGCTATCAGAAAACAACAAAACACATCAAACATGAGGTATTGCATTATATTTTGAAGAACAAAAAAAAAGAAATTGGCTCATAGTACTAGGGTTTAATTAATTTTTATTTTATTTTTGACTTTTCAATTTTAGTTTAGTTTTGTTAGTTTTCAGAGTGTGAGTGCTAGTTTTAGTTTAGTTTCAGTTTTTCAGGTTTAGTTTTAGTTTTTTATCATAAATTTAGTTTTAGTTTTACAGTGTTTGTTTTTGTTAAAAAAAAAAACTAAAGCCGAAATGAATTTCATTGTTATTTTATTTTTATTAGTTTTGTACCCAAGCAATATCGTTTAAATTTAGTTTTAGTTTTGTTTTAGTTTACTAAGAATATGTTTCACTACTTACTTTCGTATTAGTTTCAGTTTTAGTTTACTATAATAACCCTGCATAGCATAAGGTGACTAGTATACTGTAACTGCTGGAGGAAAGAGGGCTTTTGTTTTAAAAGATTCACCCCCTGGTTGATGATTTCTGTAGGAATAAAACCCCAAATTACTTCCAATTTACCCTCGCCTTGATAAATGTACAGCACTTGTGTTATATTAAATGTGTTCTTTTTAAAAAAGTGACTACTTAGTGACAGAGGACAGTGCTGCAAGCAAGCAGCCAACATTTCAAGTTCTGCAGGTGTCAGAGGAGGCTTCAAGATGTGCCGGACAGTCCACTCACCTGTCACTGTAAGCTGCTGCTGCAGCCGCCGCTGCTGCAGGAGTCGCTACCGCAGTCGGCTGGGCATAACGATACGCTGCATATCCGCCCTGTGATGAGGCGATGACGGAGAAGAGAGATGGAAGAGGGGTAGTGTGTGTGTGATAGAGGAGAAAGACACAATGAAGAGAGAGGTGGGACAAAACAGAAACAAGAGTAAATTATTGTTAACGGTTTGCTGTATTTCCTCTAAACACTAAACAGACTAGTAGTTAATCTAAAGTGTTACATTGTGAGGAAAACTGCTGAGAAGAGAGCGAAAGATTAACAAGCAGACAGTCAGCAAAACTGGCTAATCTGGTGCAGTATAGCATTCACAAGGATGTAGCTCAGGCTCTGTGTGGGTCTCTCCCTCCATGACTAACCCCAGAAAAAAAACATATTTAATTGTACATTATAGTGTTTTTTACTGTTTGCAGAGTTCCCCTGTGCAACATTAAAGTACATCATCTTTCTCACTGTGCGTTGGACATGGAGGGAGAGAGAGTTCATACCCATAACTGTGCCCCACCCCGGTTCCCCTACCAAAAACACACAGTTAAAGAAAGGGGAAGGGGTGGCAAGATGATTGTGTCATTATTTATGTTTAGATGAACAGCTGATGAACAAAAACTACAGGTGTAAGAAGACAGTCAGCCAGTCGGATTAAAAAGGGCACACATACGCACACACAAACACACGCTCACATGGCCAGCGACCAATCACTGACAGACACAGCATGCTTTCCCAAACTCAGAACGTACAGCGTATTAGGCCAAACATCCCTATAAAAAAACAAACAAACACCGCTGCATTCTACCCTAAAGGATCAGTCACGACCAAGTCCCCGCATTCAGGACCACACAGTTGCTGCTATGGGAGGAAGGCTGTACCGGGGAGGTGGGGAAGAGGATAAAGAGGGATAAAAAAGAGAGAGGAGGTGATGCATAAAATAGGTGAGGAAGAGGAAAAGTCACAGTGCAAGGAAAGAGAATAATAAAAATAGAAGAAGAGGAAGTGCCAATGCCAGATGACACTTAAAACAGAAAAGGTTTAAATTATTGAGAGAAAGAAGAAAGAATGAACAGAGCGACAAGAAGTGAAATAAAGAATGACAAAAAAAAGGGGGGTTTATAGAAAAAGGAGGGAGGAAATAGGGGGACTTGGGGAGGAGTCAGCCTTGTAAATATGTCTGCATGCCGACATTGATTCAGTTAGCATGCCACAGGTGAAACAGATAGGGAGATTCCTGGAAGGGGTCTGAATCAACTGCTGATAGAAACTCTCCTACATCCCTCCGACTACTGGATACGTCTCAGGTTGTAATTTCATTATTCATGTCTTATTTATTTTGTGTTCTGTTTGTATTTCAAGCTTGGCAATATCACCAAATAAAATAGACACTAAAAGACACATAATACTTCATATGGTAAGTTTGTGTACAATAAATAGTTTTAGAGTTAATTAATGAAAAAAGTATAACAAAAAGACAGCATGTCTTGGCTTGAAATTATTTTAGCTTTGGACAATTCTTTTTACATGTTTTCTGATTTTGGAATAAAAGAGTGTGATGAAAATTAGGGATGCACCGATATCGGATATCGGGCCGATACTGACTCAAATAGCAAATATCATGACAATGGAGGCTATCTATTCAATTCAATTCTATATGCATAGATTATATACATTACATACTGGAAATTGAATTCCTGTTGACAAATTTGTTTCTGCATTAAAAAGGATTTACACTTGAATTGTAATTCCTGCTCAATTTGAAGATTTTCTACCAAGTCGTTGGTGTATGATTTATTATTTTAATAATAAATAACAATTTAGTACATTTATATCCATGTATTTATTTGTTACATTTTGTTTTGCAAAGAAAACACTGCTCAAGTCAGGCCTGTTGTTGTCTTACACATAACAGAATGATCCCAGTCACTTCCACACAGGGAGGCATACAGCTTATTAATTAAACACTGGTATCGGATTGGTACTCGGTATCGGCTGATCGCCAAAGCCCAGGTATCGCCATCGTAATCGGAACTGAAAAAGTTGGATCGGTGCATCCCTAAATGTCAAATAATATAAAACAATGTGTTCTAATGCATCTTTCCACAAGAACATAATGAAAAGTATTAAATTCATTGCTGTAGGGTGTCACCTTGGGACGCCGCCAAAATAAGACAAAATGTCTTTGTTCTCACACTGAGGAAAAGAACAAAATGTACATATTTAGCTGGATGTATTGTCACGGAATAGACTTGAAAACTTTATCACGATTGCAGAATTTGGTTAAAGAAAGTGACCCACTGTTTCAAGTATTAACCTTCAATACTGCACCTAATTTACCCTAAAATGTACATCCATCTCTCCTGTAGATAATTTATGAATGGACGTTTTATGTCTTCACGAATTCAGATTTCAACTTAATTCTTTTCTCCCCCTTCCGCAACTCCACCCATGTCAGAATCCAGTGAGTTAGTAGAAGAAGACAGAGAAGGCATTTCAATCTCAGATGGTCAATAATGTCTAGCAGCACGCAGTCATTGGAGACGAGGAGGATGCACACTGGCTCTCACACAGAGTGTGTAAACCCTACCTGGGGCAATCTGCCACTAATGTCCTGAAACACTAGTCTACAGAGAGAACAGAAACAGCTATTGTCAACCTGGTCACACACGCACGCACACATACACACTCAAAATCACATTGGTACAAACTAAACTCACAAATGCACAGAGACAAACCCTAGAGGAGTCTACTCGTGAATGATGAAAGTGTGTGTGTGCTATTTTTATATTTGTATGAAGGAACATTTCATGGGTGATTGTACAGAAAACATAAGTGGCAAGTTCAATTTATCTGTAATTTAAAAAAAGATAATTTAAGATAAAGTCAGGGAAACATAAAATGTCTCTAGCTGTGATGAATCAAAACACCCAAAAGTACACGTCTCTATGGGTTTGGTCCGTGCCGTTTCACACTTGAAAACCCACAGGCAAGAGGGGGAAAACGTAGGTGAGGAGTGAGGCAGTAGAGGAGAGAGGTATACTTACATAGAGATCAGCTGCACCGTAAAAGCCATCCTGATAGGCCATCACACTGAGAGAGAGAGACGAGAAAGGAAGGAAGGAAAAGGAGAGAGGAGCGGTGGTGGAGAGGCGAAAACAAACAAAACAAAAAGATGGTGTGATGCGCCACCATGTGGGCATTGCAGAAAACAACAAACAAGAGTGACGATTGGGGGAGAGAGAGAGTTGAGAGGACGGTGCCAAACAGATTGTGAAAGAGAGAAAAGAAAGAAGGGTGAGATTATTACACACCGTGCAACATGCAAGACAAAAATACCACCTCTTTGTATGCAAATGCATCAACTTTAGAGTGATACTACTGCTAGACTCAATTTCATCACTAAAGTATCATTATCACCTTTGAGGTACAAGGAAATGGTATTTCAGCTCGGCAAACTCTCAATGTCAATATCTCAATAAAAATATATTCAAACACACAGCATGCACAATTATGAAGTATTATTTTTAACTAAGTGAAGACATGCATTTAAGAAGAGTAACATTAGGTCTAATTTTCATTATCAATAGCAGTTTACTGGTTTAGTTATCTATGTTTGCGTGTTTGTGTTTACCCCGGGTAGGTAGGGATGGCAGGTTGTGGCACAGCTGCCCTGACAGCGCTGTAGACGGGCCGAGCACGACCCCGGAGATGAGCGCCTCGAAAGGTTGCAGCAGTGGAGGCAGCTGCTGCTGCTGCTGCTGCTGCTGGGTACGGAAACCCCGGTACTGAAGACACAGAGAAGGTAGAAAGAAGAGCTTCATAAATGCCTTCAAGATTACAACATTATTTGTGCATCTCGTCTCCATCGGTCTCGGTGAGTATGAAGCTAATCTTTGTTGTCGTACCTGTATAGAGTTCAGGGCTGTACATGGCTCCGACCATGGGACTCAACTTCCATCCAGCTAGAGTCAACAAAAAAATTACAATGTACATTTGAAACTTGACTGAAGCAACCAGACATTTTATGATTTGTGCATTTGTTCGGTGATCTTTGCTGTTCATTTTGTTGTTCATTGTAAAGAGAGGATGTATAAAGCTTCCTGGCGGTCTGTCCGCACTAGAGCTGCAATGATTAATCGATTAGTTGTCAACTATTAAATTAATCGCCAGCTATTTTGATAGAGTAAGTGTTCAGAAAAAAAAGCTTCTTAAATGTGAATATTTTCTGGTTTCTTTACTCCTCTATGACAGTAAACTGAATGTCTTTGAGTTGTGAACAAAACAAGACATTTGAGGACGTCATCTTGGGCTTTGGGAAACACTGATCGATATTTTTCACCTTTTTCTGACAGTTTATAGACCAAACAACTAACCGATTAATCAAGAAAATAATTGACAGATTAATCGACAATGAAAATAATCATTTGTTGCAGCCCTAGGTACTGTGGGTTGTGGGAAATGGTGTGGTAATTTTTGCACAATTTTCTGACATTTTCTAGACAAAAAGTTTAATCGACAAATCTAAAAAATAACTGGCAGATTAATAGAAACAAAATAATTGTTTGTCCAAACAAATAATCAATTAATTGAGGAAATAACCGAAAGATTAATCAACAATGAAAATAATCGTCAGTTGCAACCCTATGCTATTGTTTAGCGAAGTTATATTGTCCAGCTTTAAATTTAAAAGAAGTAATTGATGCTTTTGTTTTGTGGATATAATGCATTACATTGGAAACCAATACTTTTATCTATATGGTGATATTAATTTTAGCTATATTGCCCAGCATAGTCACCATTTATCAAACAAAACAAAAGAAATCAGCTGTTGTTAAGTTACCATATGCATTACCGTATGGTAAAGTAGCGAGGCCCTCTCCGTTAGAGTAAGGGGTGGTCATCTTCTTGTTCGTCATCACTCTGGCTGTGGCGTTATTCACCTGAACACCAGAAAAAATGGTCAGGGGCTGAGTCGACCCATTTTAATGGATAAACAAGCATTGAGGAATTGAATGATGCAGAATCCAATCACATTATAGTTTGTGTTTTAAAGCTTTCTTAAACTGAATGTATTCTCAGACACATGATGATCAGAGTTTTCATATTGAACTTTAAAGTGTGAGGTGTCATTATACTTGAAACAGTTTTTTTTTACTTATGACAGAGGTTAATTCTGTTGATGAGCTGCGATGGTATTTGATGCATGCACTTCTTTTAAAGGAGAAAGACATTGAAAACAAGGATCCTGGTGAGTAAGTCAGGCAGTTTTGCACACAAACAATGCAACCATTGGCACACAGAACAAAGAAAACAACAAAATATTTCAGAACAAAAGCATTCAAAAAGAAATCCAAGACCAGTATATTGCTACCTTTAAAAAAAAGGAGGGAAAAAGAAGGTGAATTAAGCGGCAGATTCATCAGTTGAACACAATGCAAAAAACATCAATCAAAGAGTTTCATACACAAATTACACGCAGCCAATCAAGAGCGCATCACATCACCAGAGGTGAGCAAAACTAGCCAATCAGCAAGCATCAGATGCAGCAAGAGACCAATCAAAAAAGGTTGGCAGCCCTCCCAGTCCAATACACATCATACAGAAAAAGGAGGGAGGGGAGGGAGAGAGAACGACAGAGAAAAGACAGAAATATAGAGGGATGCAGGAGGAGCCAGTCCACATGAAAAGACACAGAAAAACACATACATGATGTGGAGAAGAGAGAGAGAGTGTGAACAATCCATCCAAATGTGCAATTCTTCTAATGAACAAACAGAAACGACAAGATGCGATACACACATACAAAAATACATCTGACCATTTGCCTACATTGGATCTAACTGTACAGGAGCAACAATGGAGAAATGATGAATGGAGAATACAGAGAGAGAGAAGTCTAAAGATAAAGACAGAGACGATGGGGGATGCAAATATCATTCCTCAAAAAAATCAAATCAAACCATGGTTGTGAAACACTGCCAGGCATTCCAGATCAGTGTCGCACACCAGAGAGACCTCGAAGCACACAACCACCAACACACACCATCCAGAACCAAACTGATCAAAAAGTAAAACAAGGACACCTCGTTACAGAAATCAGAACAAAGAAAAGCTGCCGTTACTTAATCAGTGGCACACATTTTTTTACGTTTGCTTTGCTGGGGTCTACAGATTAATTCATGGCAGCTTTTTTTCTTTCTTAAAAAAGGCTAGAAGTGAACATATTACATATGGAGAGTAGATTTGCTTTGAAGTAGCATAAGCTTGCATCCTCTTTTGGGCGCACACTATTCATCCATATATATGCATCTTTAATTTGATATGTTAAGTCTAAAACAGCCATACCTCTACAACTGTCTGCAGTCTACAAAGTGGTACAGAAAGTGATCGTCAAGTACTACAGCACACCATGATATACAGACAACTATAATCCTCTCTCCAGTAAAGCTAACATAGCACTCATGCTCAGCATGCTGTCCCACTAAGGTGCAAAAATGCAGCTATTGGCTGACACATGACACAGAGAGATGACATAGTACTATATGGCGTCATACAGATGACGAGAAAGAGAGTAAACCATGCAGGATATACAGCTCTGGAATTAAATGCTGAATGCAGTTAGAGAGGTGATTGGAATGAATGCATAAGAAGTGGTAGTCATAGTTGTTGCACTTGCAGATAGATGCAGTACATTCAGTTATACAAGTGGCCTTTATATTGCCATGCGATCAATGGCTAATCTCGTAATCGTTTCATTCACCACCTCCCCAATCAATCACAGGATTAGCCAATCAGGTTCTGTCAATCAATCAATCAATCAAGCTCCCTTCAGTAAAGGAGTCCTTCATTTGGGTGTTGGGTGCATTTTATTTAAAATTTTTTTTTTTGGACGGATGGGGTGGGGGGAGGGGTCATTCAAAGATGATGCCATGTGTACACAACTTACCGTTGCCAGGGAAACGGCGTGAGGACACGCGAGCAGTTACCGTGGAGACTGACAACAACAACAACATACAAAAATCATCAGGGAAATAGAGAAAATATATGTAAAAAAAAAAAAAAGAAAAAAAAAAGAAATGATGAACCAAAAAAAGAAAACATAAACAAAACGAGGTAATGAAAAGCAACCCCCACCATGTGGTAGAGAGGAAGTGATGTAACAGGTCACGTGTCAACAGTCACCTACAAGTATCAGCCATTTGACAACAATCTATAGCCTCTACTGGTTTTAAACCCGCTACAAACACAGATCATAAAAAGTTGATAACAAATGGAAACAGAAAATGTCATAAATTAAAATCTACCTTGGGAGGGAAACTACCCGTTATTGTTGCCCAGATTATATTCAAATAACTGACAAAATAATCACTCAAAATCAAACTTAAATCTCCGTGTTTATGCTACCTGACTACATCACAGGACAGGGAAATGGACAGAGATATGGGGGGGAGGGATGGACAGCAGAAATGCAGGCGCATATGGGGACACACAAACTGGGAGAGACAGACAGACAGACAGATGGACAGACTGGCCTGGTGAAAAAGAGTGGAGAGAGATGGAGGAGAACCAATAAAAAATAAAAAAATACATAAAAGAAAGGAGAGGGAACGACAGCTATCTATTGCATTCTCTTCACATGTTCATTCTCTCCGCCCTCCATATTTCTAATCCTGCACACCCACACACAGAGACAGAGAAGAGTGCAAGACATTCGAGACCATGCAGAGGAGCTTTAGTGGCAAGTGAAAAACAAAAAAAAGAAAGCGTGATTTTAAAATCAAGAGCCAGAGCAAATGGCGAAAGCATGGTGTATCTGATCTCCAAGGCCATTTGCAACTGAAATCCGAGCTCATGCTGACAAATTAAAAAAACAGATGTAACAACAAAATGCACTTCCATGAGATCTGGTGATCTTTTTCAGGAGTGGTGGATGCAAATGTGTGTGTGTAAACAAAACATTTTTTTTTTTATTTTACCATTCACCTCGCACGTCTGAAATTAAACAGTCAGCTTTTTTTTTTTTTTAAGCATCAGAAATGACACCACACTTCTCACGGCAGTCTCATTCCCCAAAAAACTGCCCCCTGAAAATGCTCCCCATCATGCATCAGTCTGTTAACACGTCAAACATTAAAAAAAACTGCCACCCAGAGTCACCCGTGTAATATTAACTGAAGAGTGAAGAACTCCATGACGATATTTGACCTTATGATTCATCCATGCAACATACAGTAGCCTCTTACAGACACCAGCAAGCACTTTTTTTTTTTCAGAGGAAAAATAACTGAGAGGCTATTAACTGCCCTTCCAGTCATTAACACAACCATAAACCAAAGATGTGCCACTCATCATGATCATGGAAGAAGTGATGATGGTGATGGAAAAGGTGCAGGAAAACGAATAAAAAAAGAAAAGATCCTACATGCTGTGACAGAAGCGGATATCGTCAGCGACCGTGCCGTAGTGACGTCTCGCCGGGCCATGCCTGTTGTGTAGCCACTCCACACAGCATGCTTTGCAAACCACACAGCTTTAAGATCGAGGTGCAATGGACAGCCCACAACATCAACAACAACAACAACAGCATAGACATCGACAGGAAGTGCCGTCAAAAGAGACGCCTGTGTGCACGGCACCACTGCACCATGCTATAGTGAAGCCAGAGGGGTTAGAGTCGAACACATACAGCCACCCGGAAACCTTCTCTGGGGCAGAAACGACCAGAAACAAACTCTCATTGTCGGACATGGAGGGGAAACAGAGGAGAAAATGGTCGCCGTTTTTTGGTGAGTTACCTCGATTTTACGTCCTTCCACCAGCGTACCGTGAAGCTTCTCTCTGGCCCTCTCCGCATCTGCACTTGTCTCGAATGTTACAAAACCGAAGCCCTGAAGGCAGAGGAGACGGGGGAAATGGAAAAGGGAAAGGAGGGGGAGAGCAAGAGAAGGTAGATGGTAAGCTTCTGAGCTAATTTTTTGTTTACCATTGTTTAAAAACTACACGTCGTTCCAGCTTCCTACCTTGGATCCCCTCTCGTTGAAAATGATCTCGACGTCGAGGATTTTGCCATATTGCTGAAAAACAAAAAGAAGCAGAAGATGAAGAGGCTGAACAAGCATGTGCGTCTTGTACTGCGTCTTGCCACGGGGTGTCAGCACTGTTCAACCATGATGAGCTGGCAGCCAGCCAGCTCTGGCAGTCTTTTCTTCCACCATATCTTCCTTGCCTCTGCTCTTTTCTCTGCACCACATTTTAGAGACATTCCTCTTACATAAAAAGGCCGAGTATGAGACCAGATTTTTTTTACACCTGGCTTTAAATAATCCTTCTAGAAGATGATATTCCAGGTAAAGGTTTTGTTTTTTAGTCAAATACTACAATTCCTTTTAGCTGGAACAGATATGACGGAGCCTTATTTTCATTTAAAATCCCACTCAAGGACAGGAAATAAACAGTAAAAAGAAATCTGAGGACACAGCCAGTGCTGACGTCACTGGATTGGTCCTTTGAGTCATTATTTTTACTAACCGCATGCTTTTAATCCAAAGCTACTTTTCTGGGTTACTGTTATGTGATGATGCATAGCGGAAAACGGGGGAATATTGCGGTCTACATACCCCAAACATCTGCCGTAGGTCGGGGTCCCGGAAGCGGAAGGGGATGTTGGACACGTGGAGGCGTTTGGGAGTCCCCTTTTCTGAATCATCTCCAATGCTCCCTCCGCCACCGACTCCTCCTGAGCCAACAACTGACTGACCGTCAATCTGGGAGGACCCATCTGACTGCTGGGACAAAACGGACAGGGAAGAAAGGAAGAGTTTTATTATTTACGCTGTAGCTGTAAGCCTGCAACAAACAATTATTTTGTTTCTATTAATCTGTTATTTTCTAGATTCATCGATTAAACTTTGTTTTTGTCAGAAAAATTGTGAAAAATTATTACACCATTTCCCACAGCCCAATGTAACTAGGGCCACAACTAACGATTATTTTCATTGTCGATATATCTGTCAGTTATTTTCTCGATTAATCGATTAGTTGTTTGGTCTATAAAATGTTAGAATATTGTGAAAAATGTTGATCAGTGTTTCCCAAAGCCCAAGATGACGTCCTCAAACCTCTTGTTTTGTCCACAACTCAAAGATATTCAGAGGAGTAAAGAAAGCACAAAATATTCACATTTAAGAAGCTGGAATCAGAAAATCTTTACTTTTTCTTTCTTAAAAATTTACTCAAACCGATTAGTCGATTATCAAAATAGTCAGCAATTCATTTAAACTAATTGATTAATCGTTGCAGCTCTAAAAGTAACGTCTTCAAATTACTCATAACAGTCCAACGCCCAAAGATAAAAACAGAGGAAAAACTCACATTTAAGAAGCTGAAACCAGAGAATATTTGGCCTTTTTGCTTGAAGTTAGTAAACTTAACTTAATTCAGCTTTATTATACAAAGAGGTGTTTTAGTTAATTATGCTACCCTAAATTATATAAATGAGGTGGACAAAACAATGGAAACATCTGTCGGTATTAACACAATTCAACAGCAGCACAAAATGACCAGATAGTGAAATCAACACCTCTATAAAACAGTTTTTAAAAAAAAAAAGAACATTATAGCCCTCATGATGGTAGCATTTATAACAGGGCTGTTGAATTAGACTGTATTAGTCTTAGCTAGGTGTATCTAATAAACTGTAAAATGTAAATACAGCAATAAACCGTCAGTGTGCAGTATAGAAAGATTGAGACAACTGAGAGTAGTAGTTGTAGAAATATTACAGTATTAGAAATGTTACTAATGATTCTGTTGGTTGTACATATCTACTGAACTCTAGGTTTGTTTTTTCTTAGTTTTTCTCTCCTTTCTTTTATTTTCTTTTACTACTGTTTATGCTTGCTTGTGAGTTTTGTGCATATAGATATATTTTGTTATGTGTTCTTTATTCGTTTGTTGTTTTGTTTACGTCATTTCGCTTTTCATGAGTAATAATGTCATTTTTTTGTGTGTTAATAGGAGAGGACTCTGAATAAGCCTTCCAGTCTTCTTTCCTCTCCTGCACTGAACTTACTGGTTTTCCTGTTGTATGCATTTTGTATCCAAATAATTGTGCAAATAAACTTAACTAAACTAAATCCACGTCTCGTACAACACGTCTCTCTAAATTAATGCTAGGCTGGCGGTTCAAACAGCTCTGAACCACTGTTTTAGGTTCACATGCATGTTTTGAATTTGTGAAGGGGGGTTGAATTAAATTGCTCTTGAATGTGTAGTTGCAGCTTCACGTGACTTTACTCATAAATTAAGAAAGATCTTAAATCAGCCCTACACAGAGAGGTTTGCAGATTTTGTATTTGGGGGAAAGGTGACAATGGTATCAGATCTGTTATTGGTACCGTTTAGTACGCCGATTCTGAATATCAGAATTTCTATCGTGTGAAGAAAAGTCAGATTGGTGCATCCCATTGATTTACTATTATTTTTTAATCTATAACGCATACTCCTCCACACTCTCGCTCTCGGCACACTCTCAAGGCAAACACCTGATGTGGGCTGCACGCGGAGACAGAGGCTGGCACTCACTTGGACACTGAGGCTGTTGGCAGCGTTGCCGGCGCTGTTCGCTGCTCCGACGGCTTCCACTGGGCCCTGGACGGCCCCCGCTGCGTACAGGCTGCCCCCGTAATCCAGGGCCAGGCCGTTCTGGGGGGGCGGTGGTGGAGGTGGAGGGAATGCGGAGAAAGGTGGAGGTACGAGTCCCTCCTGACCGCCAGCACTATCCTGAGAGCCCTGTTGGATGAAAGAGAGAGGAGGGTGAGGAAGGAGTGAAAGCTAAAGTAGCCGGCTGGCTAACGTCCACAGTATCTCTTACTGAGAGCATCACCCGACCACACAGAGACCACTTTCCCAACAGCTTCAGTCTAAAAGTCATACAGGCGTGGATATTATATTTCCATTTCCTCGCGTGCGTGTGTGTGTGTGTGTAAATGTGTGCATGTATCCACACCCCCCACCCATTAAATATTCACTGCAGCCACATCTATTATTGAGGGTCAGATGCCTCCATACTCAGTGTTGTACAATGGTGAGTGTCTAACGCCTGCACACACACTCACAAACGCCTCTGCACACAAACCACCTTTGACACGCAAACACCCACACACCTAAACGCTCACACAAAGACCAACTGTTAGTAAGGAGGACGCCTGCCCAAAGATTTTGTGAACATTATTATTACCCCCAGAAAAAAAAAATACAGTGCAGAGTGCGTAGGAGAACAATACAGGCACCCACAAACACATGGTGGAACAACACAAACACGACACAGGCATTAACACACACACATACACACACACACACACACACACACACACACATTCCTTGCTGTTGGCAGTGGGACATGGATACCCTAAATGGTAATAGTTAGAGAGCGGAGGGAGACAGCAGGGACGGAGAGTAAAGGGGGGGATGGGATGATAAAAGGTGATGAGTGATAGAAGAAGCATGGCAGAAGATAAACCAACCATCACTGTCTTTTAGATCTTTTTATAACTCGCTAATAACTGCACTGGATGGTAAGGCTGCACAATTAATCGAATATTAATCGCGATCACAATTTTAGCTTCCCACAATTAAATGATCGCCTGAGATATTGACGTTTGAAATGTGCGTTCTGCTGATAGAAAACTCTGCTGCGTATCAAATCAAGCACTTCCTAAACTAACAGCCAGCCACCAGCCGGTGACTGAGATGTTTTGGCTTCACTTTTGGGTATAGATATTATCTATACAACCAATGTGTTTATGATTAAATTGAGAGAATAACATTGTTTATCTAGCTCTTGATGTTGCCAACGTTGCTCTCATAGTGCACCAGATAGACGCATTTAACTTTAAAATGTAGCTAACAAAGGGTAGGGTGAATATTCCTGTATTTTTTCATATTGCAATATAAATATAGCAGAAAAAAAAATATTGCAATGTCAGTTTTTGTACATTAGCAGGAATGTAGCACAGCATGGAAGTGAAAGCAGTGCTCTGTTTATTCTAATGTCAAAGTTTAATACAAATATGTTGTCGCTAAAATCAATGAATAATCGTGATAAATAATCGTAATCCCAATATTGATCAAAATAATCGTGATTATCATTTTGGCCATAATCGTGCAGCCCTAGTGGATGGACGATCAATTAAAAACTGTAACATGCTGAGAAAAAGAAAACATCATATTATATTTAAGTCTACATTAGTCATGCTGCTCTGGTGCTTAAAGCTAAATGCTAACATCAGCATGCTAAGATGCTCACAATGCTAACACGCTGATGTTTAGCAGGCAGTGTTGTAGTACTCGAGACCGGTGTTAAGACCACTTTTTGAAGGTCTCGGTCTCGTCTCAGACAAAGAGGATTTCAGTTCAAGACCACAACTGCGGGTATATCACTAAATTTTCATATACATATGGCAATAAAAGAGGTGAATGAAGAGGAATCTTTTGTTTTCTGTGGGTGTTTTTATGGGAATTTGAGGAGTGCATATGGTTTGCATGTTCCACATTTAAGTGTGTCATGCAGTGCGGGACTCTCACTGGTCTGGTCTTGGTCTTGACTCAGTCTCAACCCCTCAAAGACTTGATAGTCAATAGTCTAAATAAGAGAGTTACCAAATTTCAAATTCCAGCTGAGGCTGATGGGATCGTACCATATACCACAGTATGGACAAATTAAAATGTTGACCTGATGATTGCATTATGTGGAAAGTTGTTCAAATTCATCCTGAATGTGTGCACCAAATTTCATGCTGCTGCGAACATGGCTAATAAAAGTAAAACAAATCACACTTTGACAGGTATAGAGTGATTAAGTCCTGGACATAATTCAATCGTTGTGCCTGTTTAAACAGTTCAATAAAGCTTTATCAAGACAGAGACAGGCAGTGTCTGTCGTTATGACTTATAATAAAATAAGAGCTAAAGAACTAGAAAACTGAACAAATAATTGAGAAAAGAGATGCAAATAGAGGTAGATTCTATTAGCGAGTGCAGTATTAAAAAAACAATGGTTAAACAATGTGGCAGCGTCTTCTTGCTCTTGTCTTCTTAATGTCCTTGTTCTTGTTCGTCTTCCTGTTCACCTTCTACTTTAATCATCATCATTATTATTATCTTCATCATCATTATTAGCAGTAGTAATAATAATAATAGTAGAAGCACTAATAACAGGCAGTAATAATAATACTAATTTATTAGTAAAAGTAATAATATTCTGTGTCTTTTTTTCCGCCACAAAAATGGATATCACCACCAAAGAGACTCCATGTTTACTAGACATCTGCTTGGCTACATCGACTTTGTGTGTGTGTGTGTGTGTGTGTGTGTGTGTGTGTGTGTGTGTGTGTGTGTGTGTGCATGTGCATGTGAGTGACAAGCTGCAGCGATGCCCATCTGAGTTGCACAATAGATCTCTGTCCCTTTGGGAGTGTTAAAAGTGTGTGGGAGGGTGTGTATGCGTGTGTGTGTGTGTGTGTGTGTATGCCATCTGTCTCCCAGCTTTTGACCTTTCTTAGCGTCACACCTGTGACACGGCGGCCGGGCCCCTCGACTCAGTGACAAACCGGAGGATGCACACGGTCGACACAGATCACATCGATATTGTGACATGAGAGCAGCTACGGCGGAGCTGCACCGAGTCAGCAGTGAGAGGGAAACTGCGTCTGTAACTAACACAGGTACACACGAGTAAATACAACTGGACTTTACTGTATTATATTGAATATTTACAAAATTTAAAATAGGGCTATCACGATATCAGATTTTCACTACACGATTATCGTGGCCAAAAGATTTCACGATAACCATATTATCTTGAAATCTATAGAAAAAATAATATTGTTATCAGTCAGATTCATTTTTAACTTTGTTTATTGTGCGTTTTGTCTCTATTTTTGGAAAACGTATTACACTCAAAATACGAGTGTAGGGAGGTGGAGAGAGAGTCTGTAACCTTAACTGTATATATAAAATACATACATACAAAAAATGTAGAAGTAGAATCTATAGTTCAAACAAACAACGGTGTTCTTTTGATGCTGGCAACATGAAGGGAAGTTCAACATTGTTCATTTGCATTTACAGTAACCACATTGTAATGTTACAATGCTGGTTGAAAATAAGCAAAGCATCCCTTTAAGAGGCGCTGGATTATTTACACGGAAATATCATATGTGTATTATTAACGTGATATCAATATGTAATTTTTTTTAAATATCACTGTTATCGTCAATGCCGGTATATCGCAACATCCCTAATACAAAATAAGCAACCGTTACAGCTAAAAGCTTTTCTACAGGAAGAGAGGTCAGACATATTTTAACATCTCCACATTGGGATGACTATGTGCAATAAACATCAAATTAACTATTTCTTTGCTTTGAAAGTGCATCTATTTATCCTGAATCTCACATTTTTGTTTGAATCAATCTTCAGGTGAAAATAATTTACTAACCGACTTGAAATCAGGAACTACTTTTATAAATTGATGAATTGAAACTGAAGGCATCAACAAACCAAAGGAAATAATGGAGTCATGTGTATCTAATCATTGCATTAAAACCTTGATTTATGCACCAATCCTTCTTTCTGTTATGAAGCCATTACTATTATTCTTACTATTATATTTCCTGATTGAGTAATAAAGTAAATATAAGGCATTACTTATCAGACCTTAATAATAATAATATTAACAAATAAAACTGGCACATGAAATGATATACCGTGAATCTGATAACACAAATTTTATTCTAATAAAAACATTTTTTTAGGGACTTTTAATACAATTCTTTGTCTGTACTTTGTATTTCTATTAATTCTTAACAATCAGACGTACCTAATAGGCTTCTTTTATGACGAATTCATTGTTTTCTTCTCTCTGATGCTTGGTCATTGTTCTATTAACTCTTTGGTTGTTTTAATTGCGTACTTTTCTAACGCAGGACAAGGCTGTTTAGCAGAGAGGGATGGCTCTGTGAATATACCTTATGTTCAGGTGTTCTTATCCTGTTTATATCTTAAATAATAATCCAAACTTTAAAAATAATTTAATTTAGTTTTCTCCACAGTAATTAATGAAATGCTGAGATATAGGCCAACTGTATATATATTTTTAAAAAAGGTTGTCTTACACCTCTTAAAATCAAGAAGGCCTCGGGGCCCCCCATGAAGCTTTGGTGACCCCTAGTGGGGGTCGGGACCCCTGGGTTGGGAACCAGTGGACTATAGGATCCATTACTTTTAAATAAATGGCCCTCAGCAGCTCAACCACAGTGCAACACAGCAAATCTGTGGTTAATCACCCACATCTTTCAGCTCTATTCTCCATTTGTATAATCAATTAAAAGAAAATTCTCCCCATTCCATCAGAGCCATCAGAAACTAGTTCACCTGGTGACTATTTTTCTTTTTTCCTGCCGATGTTAGAGCAAAAGAAACAGTATCAGACGCTTTGAACTCAATTTTTTATGACTGAAGCACTGGTCTGATGTCAGCATCACAACCAGCGATCCTGTTATCTCACTCCCTCCTCTCCCTGATAATATATACTGTAAATATGTGTTCGTCATTATTAATCTGTGCTGCCATCCTCCTCTGATACCTAAACTGCCTCTGCTGCTCTCCTGCCAGGTGAAGAGTCTCCACCTCGGCCAGAATAGAAACCATGCTCTCCATCTTCGGTTGCCGAGCACTCGAGCCATACAGCCGCCAGATTACTGACCACAGAGTCCAAGTTTAACTTCATTCACATTTTGAAACAGCAGCTGTGTCCGCTCCTCTAAACCCTGCAGCTGTATGAACCTCTTCCAATCTTGTCCACAAGCACCCAAATTAAGATTTTGATAAGTGATAACATCCTTCACATCCTTGCCTTCCTGTCCTGCCTCAGTTTCATGAAGCAGCACGACAGTCTTACCTTGGTTTACAGAGAATGTTTTCTCATTATTTGCACAGACTGTTGCAGTCATTATGCCCTGTGGATGTTTTGATTATATAATATCAATATGTAAGTAAATATACATCTAGGTCTACAAAATTGCAGTCTCTTCCTGAGTTTCCTGCATAAAGAACTTTCATTTAATAGCACTGTATTGGTAGGATACTGATTTCAAGGCGTTTCCATACATCCATCCATCTTTCTAATGTGTTTTCTGTATAATTCTGTGCTCTGATTAATGAATAAAAGCTTAAAAATAGATCGAAAAAGTGTTAATATGTGGAGAATTTTTCTGTCTGTATCACTGTTACATCACTGATGGTAATAATGTGAACATGAGCTGAAATCCTCTGATGAGACATCCTGAATTCATTATATTTGAGAGAGACAGAAAATGAGGGCAGAGATGAGGAACATTAGTCAGTTTAACTGCAGGAGACAAAATACATTATGTGCTAAATGATACACTGGTTGGCTTCGCCTTGCATCAGCCCATCCTAGATGAACTGCATTTCGCGGAGGTAAAAATGATAGCGGGCAGAGCAAGTCGTTCTGGGTCACCAGGTAAGAGCTAACCTGGATGACAAGCAGAAATAGGGAAACTAGACCCGCTCCTGTGTCGTGCTAGAAAGGGAAAGTTGATCACCCAGGTTGGGTCAAGTGGTGAAAGGGGATGATAACTGAGACTATGCCTACATGTATAGTTCAGAAAGTTTTACCTCAGTGCTGCAAAATTATAGTAAACAACTTAAAATAAAACCTTTTATGCCGAATTCACACCAGAGCAGTGGCCAAGTGCGGCCTACGGCAGGCTGCCTTGCAATGTCCCGAGCTCAGCGAGCTGCGGCCGTTTGATTCTGCGGCCAAGTGAGACCAAACAAAAGTTGGGAAGAGTTTAACTTTTAGCGGCGAATTGTGGCCAGGGAGTACCCGCAGCAGATTCTGTGACTCCTGTAGCATGTTGACCTATGTTGCAAAGAATTTCTTCCCGTCTGAAACACATGAATATGTCTCCCAGCCGCAGAAGAATGTAATTATCGTGGCGAGCTGCACTTCACCGCTGCCTGGTGTGAATTGGGCATTAGGCCCACTAGCAGCTCTATGGGGGGCATTGTTGGTCTGTCCACCACTGCAGATTGAAATATTTCAACAACTATAAGATGAATTCTGATGACATTTGGTACACACATTCATGCCCCCCTTGGGTTAAATTGTAGCATCTTTGGTGAGCCTGCAGCGTAAGGACAGCCTCACACAAGCACTAGCATGACTGTAGATCAGGGGTTCTCAAACGTATTACTCAAAGGTCCACATATGATTTTTATTCAAGGTCAGAGGTCCAGAACGATTGGCGATAACAAAATAACATTTAATCAACTCACTTAAAGGGGCTCTATGTAAGAATCAGAAATAGCTTGTTAACAGTGACACCAGTGGCCGTTAAGTCAACGACAGTCAGCGTCGTGCTCGTTTGTTGGCGTTAGTGGACTCCATTTCTAACTGAACGTTAGCTATCTTTGCACACTGTTAGCCCTGTAGCGGAGCTGAAGAGAGTAAAGGCACTCACGAGCGCGCATGACGTCACAGCTGTTGTTTTTTTCCAGAAAAACCTGCCCGCATTCTTCACATTAAAAGCAGTCTAGCAGGCTGTTAGAGGAAACCCAGAAAGTCTAATTTTTTAGGTTAGGTTACAACCTGTTCACACACTGGCAATAAAACAAACAATTAAAAAACACTTATATGTGTAAAAACTTACATACATTCCCTTTAAGACCTGCTAGGCTACTCGTTGTCGCAATTAATTAATGTCCCATCACTTGCGATTGGGTCAGCATGAAACCGAGGCAGACACGGCTCAGACAGTTATCTGACACTCGCTGTAGATATTGTGTACGAGAGAAAACAAAACATATTCTGTACAGTATCTGCGATTTAGTAGCTGATCGCGAATTCTCCGATGTAACGTTAATGTGTGAACTCGGCGGCATCAACAACACTCTCCAGCAGTTAATGTCGCCATGACAATGATGTCAACAATAGGTAAATAAGCCACGTTAAAACCCCATTCATCTGATGACAGGATCGCTGTGAATGACCTCCAGCTACACTGCATATTCAACATCACTAACAATTTATTGATCAATAGAAAATTTATTTCAAAGTAGAAAATGTTACACCTCATAACGTATCGTATTCATAACCCGAGGTATGGGCTGGGTCCGGATTGAGAAGCCCTGTAGAAGCTGAGTCTCGTTTAAAATCTGAAGCTATTGTGTGTATTATGTGTGCTACTTGCTGCAAAATGAGTTGCCCTCCATGGAACAATACGTCTGGAAGTTGAACAATGAGCAAAAATGGAGTAAGGAAAACATTTGAGGAAAATTCGCTCAGGGATCCCTCTGCTATAATGGTTGGTGCTGAGAATATAGTCGACTACAAAACAGAAAGAAAGAGCAAAAAACATTCTACCTTTTGTCAAATTTGTTGGGAAAACTACCCTCCTACTCTGCATTAAAATGTTCCATCATGGCTCCAGTGTTGTCGTACTCGAGTCCCAACATTGATGACTCATGACACAACTCACTCATCTACTGATGAGTCAGTCTCGGACTTGACAAGTTGTGATGCAACTCAGAAAGAATGATAGTGACTTGAATTTTTAATACTGCACACTTTGGACTTGAGGTTTTTTGATATCTTGGCTGCGACACTATATAATATTTCCACAGTCTATACCACCGCTAACAGATTATATCCATATCAATCATAACAGCCTCCTCATTGTTGTTGCTCATGCACAGAAACAGACTACAGCCTAGCAGGGGAATGGACAACCCCGGCTGTTGCTGTTCCTTCTGCCAGACCAAAATAGAAGCGGGAATACGAGCCAAAAACAACCTTGTATTTGTGTTCGACGATTGGCCTTTTCAGAGGAGATCCATTTTAGCCGCATCTCAGCAGCGCTCTCTCTACCTGATACACTGTGTCAACATCCCGCTATCTACAAAAATAGTGTGTGTCTGCTTGTTTTTATCCGCTATCTCGAACCGTCAAGTTATGGGCCTTTTGCTGACTGCGAGTGGCCTTTGTGCTTGGCATCAGGATGAAAGCATCTGCTGAATAAATGCACATAGATAGCAGGATAAGAGGAGGAAGACAACGAGGGAGAGGGCATTCCTGGTCAAATTGAAGAAAAGTGCTGCCCTGTAGACAGACAAACTGTACGCTGTTGTACGCATTTGTGCCAGCACTCAGGTTTGTGTACGTTTTGTTTGTGTACATGTCGTGTGCATATCAGCATGTGTGTGTGTGCGCGTTTGTGCTTCCGCTCCCCTGGCGTTGGGGCGTTAAGGCATTAAGGGTTGTGTAAGTGTATGCATTGGCCAGGCAAAGCCAGTGACTCAGAGCGGTAGCTGTAGCTGGCTTACTTTCGGGTCAGTTAGCAGCAGCAAGTGTGTCTGAGGAGACATGTTATAAAATGTGCTCGTCTGCAGCGGTCTCACTACGCTACAGGAGGAGACGAGGAGGAGAAGGAGGAGAAGAAGGAGGAGAGGAACATGGCTAAGAGCTAACTAGGGCAACACTGGGTCATTTCACATGAATAATGACATTTCAGTATCTTACTTCCCTGGGCCTCCAGCCATTAGTCTATAGCCTAATTCAACAAACTTGACGCTGGAAAATGTGATTCATGCTGTTAGCAGCAGCTCACATTTTGGCTCAATAATCGTATTAAACGGGGGAAGTTGTGTTCAGCTCAGATCTTGGCTCCTGACTCCACGCCGATGCTACCCGAGCTGCAAACAGCTGGAGAAACGTTTACAGCGTGTCTGCGGCATACCGATGAGCCAGGAGACACCCTCTTGTTAAATTATTCCATCCCACGTCAACCCCCTCCTCCTCCCCCTCTTGCTCTTCTTCTTCTGCGCTCCTCTTGCTGCTGTTCTCCCTTTCCTCCCACTCTCTCTGCTGTGCGCTTCGCTTCTTTACGCTTCATAAAATCCAGACGGGACCCTTGCATATACGTCCCGCCCCCACGCATGTCAATCAAGCCCATTTGCTTCATAGCAACAAGATATCAGCGACGCCCGGGCTCCTCCTCCCACACTCTTCTCCATCTCCTTATAGGGTAACATGTCTGCTTGTCAAACAAACCCCTCCCAGTACAACCCCCATCCTTTTCCTTGTAGGGCTTCACGTACGGCCCCCCCTTCCATCATTTCTGGGAGAACCCCCCTTCAACATACATGTGCACGCATGATCACTGACTGTCCCTGTCATCCCTCCACAAGCTGTGTCAACGGGTCCGCTCGGCTCCACTGCAGCGTTTTATTAAAGGTAAACACTCAACAACAAAAAAGATGATGACATTATTTGTCCAGATGTATTCCTCATTAAAAGCCACACGCCATACCAAACAAACACGTGTGCAGGTGAGCACACAAACTCGCACACAGACGCATATTTACCCAACATGGACATGCTCTCTTTCAATACATTAGGTATGACCATGAAACGAGTTAGTCTTGTTTAGAGCTCAAGTAGGGCTCTGTGACAATAAAGCACTCATCGGGTTGTCGAGTGTGGTTTGAAAATGTACACAAGCCAGCCGTAGAACGGTGTTGTCACTGTCAACCGCACCATCCAAAGAGTCAGCGAGGGTAACCCCTATCCATTTCAAAAGCAGCTTCTTTTGAATTCAACGCAGACGCCTCCCAGCGAGCGCTTTTAGAGTCATTAGAGATGCAAATAGCTGCTAAAGAGGCATAACCACTACAGCAACTCCAGGTTTGGGCAATTTCATAACCATCTCTCTATGTTTTTTTTATTTATTTATTTAGAAGCATAGTGCAAAAGGTGTTTACCTCACATGGCTCTCCCGTCGACATTTTCCTCACTCCTCGAACCATTTAACAATCCGCACAAAATGAATGACTCATGCAAGTTGCCACGGCAACACGGCTCATTGGGATCATTTACCGACCATCATTGTTAACCCTGCAAAGAATCAATAACAAGATTTGTGGAGGGTGGGAGGTGGAGGAGGCTGGGTGAAGAGGGGGGGTTGAAACCTCATGACCCGTTTACAGTGAAAGCGTGGCAGTGTGTGTGTGTGGGGGGGGGGGGGGGG